>JAHXMU010000481.1:1954374-2034213 GCA_019455685.1 Philornis downsi
TTTGCTCACCCACTGTATTCATAGTCATATACGAAATTTATGTTGTTCAAGGCGTTCGTAGATATCAAAAGGATAGATGAAGTGATGGATAAGATAAACAAATTGAAATAACGAGAGAAGCTGTTGTTGATGTTTGTACAATCTTAAAAATAAATTAAAATATCAAAGCAAAAACTACATACAAATGATGTCCACAAATATGTATGTTATGTATATTAAGGTTGTTAGTAAATACGTAAATATAAATGTTTACATCAAGAACAGTATAGGAAACTTACCTACAGTATACCACCTGGGGCCTGCATTATACTATGGTTAAGGAATGTTCATCATAAAAAATCTGTCTAAACAACGTCTAAACAACAGAAATATGTTATAGATAAATTCACAAATATTTAGGGCATGGAAATTGCGAAATTACAAATAAAACTACATATTACAATTCTACCCGGTGATTGTTGTGAATATAATTCTACAGTCAACGTGTGTCCTTATAATTTGCTCAGTGCTGGCGTTAAATATGATTTCCAAGGGCTCAATGTTTGCACCTCGTCTTTGGCTTAGTTATCGCTATTCCACAAACCAGCTTAAACCTTTTATGGAAATATTTCAAAAGGCGTCATTAATCGCAAACAAAGCAATAATGATTATAATTGTTATGAAATGGAAAAGCTTATTGATTTAAGAATTGATTTTATTTGGCTTTAATTTTGGAACGGAAAAATGGATAACCCTGTATTTTGAAAATGGAATATCCGTGATTATTAAATTTCAAAATATTTAAACGATATTTTCCATCTCACACTATCGCTCTATATGAATGCAGAGATAAAAAGGTAATTTTCAGTAACATAAATAATATTTTAACAATATCTATATGAGGAACCAAATCCAACATCTTCAACAATAAATGAATACATTTTGTAAACTAGATGAATACTTAGGAATAACAATAACGCATGTCAAGGTCGTGATTACAGGAATGTTAAATCAAACCCCCTGTTTCCAATATAGCAAGAATATTGCTTGCTGCAAAAATTTCTTCTCGAAAAACTAAATGGAGTCATGTAGAAGTTCGAACACCCAACAACATCAATTGAAATCAGACTAACATAACCGAAAGATTTTCCAAATGCTTTCATTTATCGTCGCGTAAGTTTTATACATAGTTCTACTCGCTTTTATACATTCAAGCGGTAGAATGAAGATATATAATCATTTGATACGGAGGCAATGTAATATTAAAGTATCAAGTATTTGTCGGCCAAACACATTTAATAACTTTTTAACTCGATAGAGCGATGCCCGTCTATATGCCTCGCTAATAGACACGAAAGCTGATGTAAATCCTTACACTTTTTTTCCTATTACACATCCGTAGCCGGGGATATCAGGGCTATATCGATTCACACCCATCAGTACCCCCCACGCAAATTGCTCGAGTTTCTGAAATTCAATTTCCTCCATTTAGCTCCTCATCCGTAAAGTGTATTAACTTCAATTTGTGTTTACCTATATTATGTTGGTTACTAATGCTCACCAGAGTTAAAAAAAAAACCGACCGATTAACCACAGTTCTTCTGATATCTCTCATGCAAATGACTGATCTGAACAATATGTATGAATTGTATGAATTTGATACACGTTTACACATTCCCAACGTATAATCGAAAAATGCAAATGGATCATATTGCTGCACCTCGTTTGGTATCTACGACACAAATTTACCGATTTCGATTTCACGATTTCACGAATTTCAATCAATCTTCTGTAAGTTCTAATCAATAACTTGGTAACTTTGTTCACTGTATTGAATTGCAATTCTTCGCAAAATATGAGAAAGAATTGATCAAGTAAGCAGGGTCATCCCTGGCGTGATTGTTATTATATGCGACTATCGTTCGCATGATCGCAGAAATGAAGAAAAGGGCGACTGAAGATCGTTGTTTAAATTTGAGAGAAATCGTTGACGAATTTCCCATGCCTCATAAATTAATTCGTACTATTTTACCAAATTGTTTGGTTTTGGAAAGCGCTGCCGATCGACCAGTTTGGAAAGACCAGAATTTTCAACAAAAACTCAATCTCGTAAAGGTCACTGAAGACATGCTAGAACGAAACAATTCCGACCCCACATTCATAAAATGCGGCATTTCTGGTAATTTTGGCAAGCAACCCGATCAACAAGCTTTGAAATGGCGCTGTCAGCTGGTAAATAAAGACTATTATGTGGGCGTTACGCATCGTTTGTCTAATTTGTGGAAAGAATTTTTTTTCATTGTAAATGAATTTCTGGCGAAAAGTTCAACCGAAGAGAATTTTAAACGAGAGCCGACGACTATTGCGGAAGATGTGTTTGAAAAGTGTTTTGATGGTTGAACTATTTCTTGCTATATATTATTTCAGAAGAGCCCTGTTGTGTGGGTGGTACAAACAATTTTAGTGAATAATAAATATTTTGTGCTGCGTTTAATACACAATGTTTTGGACGCCAGTCGCCCTGTTTGCTTTAAGTGAATGTATTAAGGTTAACGTAACCTATGACATATTTCAATTTAAATATTTTACTCTGTGTGCAGACCAAGTGGTCTACATAAAACATTCGCCAATTAACTTTGTGGTTTACATATACTCATTTGTATGTAACATTGTTAGTAGCTCCGGCTTGCCTGCTTGTGTGTTTGGAGTTACAAAATACTATCGTTAAATTTTGTTTAACAATTTTTCATTTTGTTTAACAATCGCTTGCCTGCGATAATAAGCCGTCAATACAATTTAGGAACACAATTTGATTACTTCTATTTTTATAATTTACTAATTTAATGCCCAGTGAAGTTTGAGAGTGACGTGTGTACTTTGACCTCTTAAAAGTTTTCGCCACGAATAAAGCGTGAAATTTGTTTAACTCATATTAAGTTCATGTAGGTCGGAGCAAATTTAAAATTTTTGAACGCATACATACCAAAACTAATTAAGTGTTTGCTGTGGGTTAGCATTACATCAATGGATTCCATTATATTTCCTTGCGTTTGCGTATTGTGGATTTAGTTGCACAACGCAAAAATTGTGGCATTTTAAAAAGTACACGAGAAACCCGAAATTTTATGATAAAACGCAAATGAAAGCTCATTCTTTGATTTAACGAGTTGTAAAGCTGTTCACTTTGTTAGAAAATCTATGTTAAAAGTTTTATATTTACACGATTCGGGTGTTCACTCGACCTCTTATTCACTTCAACAAGATTTTACCCTAAATACATTGAAATATCCTCAGCGGGACTTTAAGTTTTGATAGCACTACAGTTTTTTTCATATCTTACAATTTCTTTTTTGTTGTTTACTATAATATTTATATATTTCTCTCTAACATATAATTTAAACATTATATATGAAACTTTACCCCATGGTAATTGCACTCACCTGCAAAAAAAAAAAGAAAAAATAAATGTAAAATGCATTGGTAAATTTGCATGAACATTTAAATATTGCAATGCTAAAATTTTGTCCGGAAAAGCCGGTTAATTAAAACAGTTGATGAACATAATACTTTACATTGTTTACATAATTCTATACATGCCAAATGCAGAATTTCTCTGTCCATATGCCTTTACAATATATTTTTGTATGTGGCTTTTTCAGAAGACCTGTACTGTCTAATACACTTGCAAAGTTTAAGCTCTTATGATCTTCAGGAAAATGATTTATATAATCGTACTTGGCAAGTAATACACGATTGCATCAACATTTTTTGAAAGATTTTCTCCCTACAAATGTAAAATGGAGTTTGGTAAGTGCATTTAATATATAGGTAAACTGTTGGAGTAATGTTACAAGTTGAAAGTTACTTTCACTGCAGTACTCTTTTAATGTCTGATAATGCTGGTTTTTGAACAAGAAAAAAGGGATTTTCAGCTAAATGCTCCCGATGCAGGCGGTATCTATGTCTGGATTATACAATATCTACGACGTGTGTTAAAAAAAAGGTGAATTTTTATTTTTCTCAAAAAATATATGTATATTTATTCATTAGTTTCTGTTTTATCTCCTTTAAAGTTGTCCCCCTCAGATATAATATACTTGTGCAAGCGTTTTTGCCAATTTTCGAAGCAGTTCTGATATGAACTTTTTGGTATGTTCATGATAATGCACCTGCTTTCTCATTTTTGCTCGTAAAGGACAATTTGGCCAAAAACAACACCATTATCATGCCTCAGCCGCCGTATTCACCAGATTTGACCCTACGACTTTTGCCTGTTCCCAAGATTGAAAAGACCCATGAAAGAACGGCGTTTTGCAACGATTGAGGAGATAAGATTGAGCAGAAAGAACCTGGTAAATAATTGGATTCTTATCAACAAACATAGTGAACTAACTTACACACAATATTAGATACAAAATTGTAGCTTGCTGAGCAACTTACCTATAACTTACAGTACTCTGCTTAGAAGTCCATTTCTGAGGAGTTTTGAAAAAACTATTTATCTTGAGATGAAAAAATTTTCCAAAATTGTTGTTTTGAATATAATTTTTTTGAATACAACTTTTTAATGAAATCATTTTGCCTAATCATCGTTTAGTACTTCTAAATGGAAAGAAAAGAGAGCAGTCAAATCAAATCATTTCCAAAATTTTATATAATAAGATTTGAAAAAACATCTTATTCCAAATAAATTATAAATGTGTTGAATATATTGCAGAATAAACGTAAACATTTTGCCAAAACGGTTTATATCAATTTAGCAATCTCAATCTCAATTTTGTTTTTGACAATACAACTTACATCTGCTAAAGGTGCTTTATCAAATTCAAGGTTTGAAATGCGGTTTTCTTATTTAGGAAAAAGTTAATTTAGCAGGTTTTTTGAATGTGGACTTTTACTGTGGAAAAAACGTTTGTTTCTTTACATAGTTTTTTTTTTTTTTTAATTTGTTTACCAAAATTTTTTTTAACCTTTTTTGCGGCCATTTTATGATAAAATCATTAATGTTAGAATTAAATTTCTAAGTGGAAACCATTTGTACATCACTGTTTATCAATATCAGCTATTAACATCCGCTAAAATGTGCACACACAAAGTTTTGCACGACCTCAAAAGTGTTTTTTATCTCCTCTAAAATTAATGCTTTTGAATTGGATTACTTTGCCAAAATTCCATAGATTTTCATTTGTGGAACTAAATTTAATAAATGCCTGAGGTTTTATAAATTATAAATTAGTAACGAAAAATATAAATCTAGGAAAATATTAATTAAATTACGCTATTCTTATAGGAAGTTTATTGTAATGCATTGTAAAGTAATTTATTTGAACAAGGTTATGTCGCCTTAAACATTTTAACCTAATCTGTACATAGATTAAGGGCGCTAATAAGTCAGTTCATCTGACTTCAGTTTGAGTCTTAATTTTTTATTATGTAGATTCCTAGCACTGTTACTTTTACAGTGCCTTTCCATTTGACTAAATATACCATTACCCGATGGTACGATTGTATATTCTTTGATACTGCAACAATATTAGTCTCATACTGAAGCGTCTAAAGTATCAAGTATTTTTTGACCAAGTGTGTTTCATGGCTTTTTAAGTCGGTTGAGTGATATTTGTAAATCTCGCTGGCTGGTAAGAAGATAAGTGCCTTAAATCTCTGTGACATTTTTTGCTGGGTGGTAGTAGGGGGTTGTAAAAGGGCTATGTATATGCACGTTTTCCGGTACCTCCCACAGAATTTGATCGATTTTCTAAAAATGCGAGTCCTCATTTGTAGGTTGTAGTGGCTCGAATAGAGAAACGTAGATGGTCATTTTATTGAGAAAGTGAAAAATACCAGGCAGTGGTACTCAAAATGCAACAACGATAAAATAATTTAAAAATTCGAGAAGGCCCCACTTATAATTCCCATAGAAAATTCACCGAATGTTGTTTTTAGATTACTAATTGCTGCACACGATGTATGATGAACGGACGGTTGACAAATGTTTCTAGCAATACGTTATGCTTTTACGGAACCTTCCAATTCTGCGTGTTTTTAAGAATATGGTGTGCTTTAAGAATATGAAGTTTACAAAAGAAAGCCAACGAACTTGTATATATTAATCGAATGTCAGCTGAAACCATTCTCGTTGCCGTTCTCCTGAGAGCGGGGAAGGTATTTAATTTCAATTATTTAATAAAAATCTGTTATCAAATGAATAAAGATAGAATAATTTAAATAATAGAAAATTCTGAATTCACCAGCCATTCCGTTGTTTGGAATCTTTAACAAAGATTTATGTTTCGGCAGTACAAATGCAGAGATAAAAAGCGGAGAAAAGGCATTTTTAGGACGAATTAATCTGATTACCATATTTCTCAATCTATTGAAGCAATTCGGTTTTTTCATGAGAGAAAAGATAATTTGAGGAGTCTTATCTCTGATTGAATGGACACATTAATAAACAAGCTGTCCCATTTGAGCGAGAAAGTGGTTCAATAATGGACTTCCCGTGTAAGTAAGTTGATCATGAAGATTTATAAGAAGTGGCTTTTAAAAATTAAATAACAAACGCTGATTTATATCATTCACTTTATTATTATTATTTTTTAATTAATACCAAACGCTAGAAAATGTTTCAATATTTAAAATGTCCTCCCTCATGAGTGCGAAGTAAATAACTTGCAAAAAATAGACATTGCCAAGAATTGTAAAAAAAAATAATGACAAATAATGTTTTTTTTTTTTTTTTGTTATAAGTTGCATCAACATGATTCAGAATATGATTCGTCATTTACTTCTGGATTTAACTAAATTCCGTTTATTGCATATAATGTCGTCTTTTAAACACAATAAATATCTTTTACTCAACTTGGGCGCAAAAAAGGTTATTCGAACCATTATTACTGCCTGACATTTCACCGGTAAGAGCTTAAGAGTGCACTCTCAAAAGGAAAAGTTAAATTTTCTTCTAGAAAGAAGAAAACAGCATATCCAACAAGTAGAAGAATAGCGTTAATTACCGTTGCAGCCTGCTTCCATGCTGTCCCTTAGCACAATCTATTTCGTACCATACATACTAATAATTAAATTACCACAATTGTGTAGAAAGCGTTCTCCAGTGTCTCTTAATTTAATCGTTGTGATGTGATTTCAATAGGAAGAAAAATTCCGAGAGGTCAGAACTACAACCATCCCCTCTTGGCGAGAACATGGCTACATTATCAAGTTCTGGCTGAAGTCGGTAATTTTCAAAGAAATATTATAAATAACCACAAACAGCTTAACTTTTGTTTCTCACTCTGCTACTACTACTGCAGTTTTAAATAAGAAGACGTCTTTAACAGATGGTAGTGCTAGTATACGAGTATATAGTATTGTTACGAAGCAGCACAGACAATTCAGTCACTTTAAAGCGACTTACATGTAAAAATTACAATACGCATAGCTTCATTAGATCCGTGTTGTGGTACAAAATGCACTCGAGTTATTACGTCCACCAGCCAGCCAATCGCATGGACGCATAAGAATCATTTGTCTCAAAAGATCCTGAAACGAATTTCTTAAGTCACCTATGATCTAACTCTTGTCTTTCATATCTTATTGTAAAGAGCAACTAAACTGCCATTTTATATAGTACTCCTTTGTTTTGTGTAACTTTAAAATTTCATCAATACATGCGCTCATTCGTGTATTCCTAAGTTGTGCTAACGTTGTCATATAAATTTGAAACATTCAAATTGCAATTCAGTCATTGTGTTGTATCGATATAAGTAAAAAATATATCTCAGAAGTCTGGACAATTTATTTGGGAACGCTTGCATTGTCCAATTTTCTAAAGATGGATAAATTAGGTCAGCTTTATTCGACAACGTGACTTTCGTTTTGAGGTCATAAAGAACGTATGGGGTTTTCATCTCGTTGGGGTGGACATATTTACTTCGACTATGGAAAATTGCTAATTTAAACATTTTTTCAACTTTTTTATCATATCCACCCCAAGTGACTTTTGACAATATATTATAATAATAAATATTAGAAGTTCAATATTAGTCTTTGCTCTAAGTAAGATTACAATTTGCTAAATGAGTGTTGGAAGCAGATTCCATTTTTACTTGAGATAACTACCTCATTATAGTAACATCTACTTTAACTCGGTTTAATGACAAATAATCAATAAAAGTCGAGCAATTGAAAGATATTTTATTTGCTCGCTTCCAATTTTTTTGTTTCGAAAATAAAAATTTTAATTAAAATTTGAAATCCGTATGAGAAATCCTCTGCTTTACTGATGGCATGTCATAATCCAGGTATATATTTCTTTGCAATTAGTTCGAAAATATAACGCAATACACTCGAGTAAAAAATTGCATCAAATCGTTCTTTTCCCCTAAAAAAATAATACGTAATATTGTTCATTACGGACATTTGGCGTAGAAAAGAGAGTTTCAAATAACTGGAAATATTCGTCCGGTTTCAGTGGCTTCGATGGCATATTTTTTGCATAAAAATTGTACTGTTAAATTGTTGTTTATTTTCTAAATGCTATACAAATTTCATGAAAAAGCATTTCATTTTAATAAATAAATTCGGGGTTTTCAGTTCATAATTTTGTGCAACGGTATGCAAATCGAAACAAATTATAAAAATTAAAATGCAATGTAAAATATTGGGAACTGCAACAATATTTCATTTTTATACATGAAATCGGCACTTGGTTTTAGGTGATTCGAGCAAGAGACCAAATATTATATTTACTATCTGTAGTCGGACTTACGTTGGGAGCCAAAATTTTGAACAATAGTGTGTGTGGTGTAAATGGTGTTTTTTGATTCTGAGTTGACGTTGATTTTTATTACATAATCATTATTGAATATTATTGAACTTTATGATGCAATATTTCAATTTTGGAAATTAGAGCACGTCTGCGCGCATTGGTGGATATGAATCTTTGGAATCGGATATAAATATCATGCTATATATCATGTATTTAACACAATTTGAACTAGAAACAATAAACAGAATAATACAATGTTGATTACAAGTTGTCATCTAAGAAATCGGAATATAGGGAAGAAAAAGGAATGGAAACAAATTTTACGAAACTCATATCTGAACACAGTTATCAGATATGGCTTAGAAACATATCAGTCATTAAGTATTGAAATGTCAGTCAGGTAAACTGACTTACAATGTCTTCACCAAACAAACTTTTGCAAACATTTGAGGGATGCCAAAAGGGATTTGGTGCATTTCTAGGATTTTATCAAAAAATGCTCGGAATTAAAGCACAATCAAACGACTAAAATTATAACTTTCTGGAGTCCCCCACTTAGATATTGTAGAGAGACTACTGATTCTTACTTCTAAGAAGAAGACCAGAGAGGGCATGGAACCATAAGTTTACCCATAGATTACCCACGGATTACCCATAAGTTACCACCGGCTGTGTGGTGTGTAAAATTCGGCATTCCTCGTGACGAATATGTAGCTGTCGTGGATAATTATAAACGACTGCGGGTGATTACCCATTGAAGCGGGTGGTGTGCATATGGTGTTAACAATTTTTTATGGACAGTGTGTAAACGATGCGTATCCTTCTCTAAACATACCTTCTGGATTTTACATTTTTGGCCGTATTAAATGATATATACTTTCATTCCTTTGGGTGAAGATATAAAAATTACTGAAAAACGGTCAAAAATATCAAAAATAGATATAATTCGGAAAAAAATTGAAATGAAACTGCTATAACAATTAATCAAACTTAAGTATAATAAACAAACGCAATAATTATATATGCTTCGAAATAAACGTAGACTTACGTCTTTACTACCGTCTGTGTTAAACTCAACAAAGGCAGTTAAACATGTGCAAGGTCACTCATTATTTTATTCGGTCCGTGATAAAATTGGCTAGCAATCAAAAAATTATGTATGTATACAAAATACATATGTACAGCACAGGCTACGAGAAAGATTGATATTAGGTGGAATTGTTCTGATTGTGGGCAGAAGGGCGTGATATTAGTTGTTTGTGGAACAGGCAAACATTACGCCAACTTTTTATATTCGTTTGGTGAGCAGAGGAACAAATGTTGTATTAATTTAAAAGAAACTTGTTCGTTCGTGTGCGACAAATTCAAGAATAATTTGCATTAATTTTGACAAAAATGTGTACATACTCGTATTCTTCGGGTTTTCTCCGATAGTTCATACAAAGCATCATTATAGTATTTCACATCAATTTTTGGAGGTGTCAGAAAACATTAGAATCCCCCTGTTAACAATTGATTTTACTTTTCCAGAGTCTCACATGATATTTCTGGAACAATTATGCTATTATTCTATGAAATTACAATGCAGGGTGGCACACCAATTGCACTACAATAAGAAATTCAAATAACTTATTTTTTATCAATGTATTTCATTTATGCAATTATTTTACTGTATAGAAAATTTAATTTTATTTTGTATAAGCAATTGGTTTTGGAGATGATAGACCGTAAATGGCCTCCATGCTCATTCACACCTATGCGACACCTGATCAGAAAATTATTCATTGCAGCCTTATGTGTTGAAGTCGCGATCGCCTTAATCATTGTTTGAATGGTTTCTTTTCATAGAAAAAAAGGAAGCCATAGGAAAATGTTGTTTCTGCATAATAAATTGTTAGGAAAGTTTTTCTGGAGCTCCGCCATAACCGGTCTGGCTGTATGTGCAGTTGCTGCAGCTTGTTGGAACCAAATGCGTTTGAAACTGATATGTCTTCGGCGCAATTCTGGGTAAAAAAACTCTTTCAACATCTTTAAATAACGATTGACAGTAGCACTATTCGTGCTCCACCCTGTATAAACCCTTTTAATCCTAGAAATAAAGAATGTCATTATAACACGGAATTTAGGCAATGTCTACAAAGTTAATACTTCAGTTTTAGGTAAGGAAATATTCTTAACTTAGTATATTAGAACCAGTGGTGAGCAAGACTATCTGCTTAAATTTAAGCATATGTGTAAGTTCTAGTACAAATTTTAAAACTTTATTGAAGAAGAAGAAAAGTATATAAATACTTTTGCAGACGAATGTATGCTGTAGATCAATTTATGGCATAGTAAGTCAATTAATGAAACGATTTTGAGCCTTAGTTAATGAACCAAATATTCACTATTGAAAATTATTACCACTTCGTAAATATTATAGATTTTGAAAAGGTGGACAAATACCAATTTTAAATGTTTAAATTTGATCACTAATATGTAAACATATCAAATAGTATTATTGTCTTTCCAAAAAACAAGCGATTTGTAAAGAAACTTAACAGTATGTAAACATTAAGATCATTGACATACTTAAATCAGAATATACTCGTGTTTGTCGGAACATTTTTTTTTCAGAAAACCAGTTTCTGTTTGTTCGAAATTTGCGCATTTCACATATTTCGATTTTCGACTTAAGCAGTTACATTCGGTTATTTGTATAGTTTCATTTTTTTCATAATCTTGAATGATAACATTAAAAGGGTTTTTTACTGAAAAATATTTGTAATATTTGTAGATGACTGCGGCAGTGATTATACTATATTATCTGAAAAAACAAAAGTTAGGAAGAGAATCTTTTTGATTAGTTTCGTTTCTAAATTAAAAATTAACTAAAGGGTGTCCCAACAAGAACGCAAGATTTAAATTTGGCGCCATTCAAAGTGCCATTGTTTAACATTTGAACAATTGTTATTGTTTGCTAGGAGAAGGTACGAGGTTAGTAAAAATGGAGCGCTACACGAATGAACAACGCATTCTCATTGTGAAATTGTTTTACCAAAATGGTGAAAGTTTTGCGACTACAGTTCGCAAATTGCGATCAATTTGGGGTCACAATAATGCTCCGAAAGAGTTAAATATAAAGAGATTAATGGATAAATTTGCCAAAACTGGGTCTATTAGTGATGTAAAGACAACAACACGCCTTCGACCAGGTCGCAAACCAGCAAATTTTGACGGAAGATTTGCATCTTCATGCATACAAAGTTTAATTGACTCAGGAACTGAAGCCAGCTGAGCATGGACAGCGAAGGGAGTTCGTTAATTGGGTATTGGAGAGACAACATGAAAATGCTGATTTTGCCGATAAAATCATCTTCGGTGACGAGGCCCATTTCCATCTTGATGGCTGCGTCAATAGGCAGAATTGTCGCATTAGGAGTGAGGAAAATCCTCGAGTGATTCACGAGAAGCAAATGCATCCTCAACGTGTCACTGTGTGGTATGGATTTTGGGCTGGAGGAATCATTGGACCTTTTTTATGAAAATGAGGCATGTCAAGCGCAAACAGTCAATGGTATTCGGCATCGTGAAATGATAACCAGTTTCTTCTTGCCTATGATTGAAGAAATGAATGTGGAGGGCACGTGGTTTCAACAAGACGGCGCCACATGTCATACAGCCAGAAAAACAATTCAATTGCTGCATCAGTCGTTTAAATCTTGCGTTCCTGTTGGGACACCCTTTATAAACCAAGTTCCTTGAAATTATCTTCCTTAAATACATAATACATTATTAATCTATTATGAAAGTTCGATACATGTTGAATTTCCTTCCACTTCGGAAGAGTTATGTAACCATCGTTTGAAAAACAGTCCAGCACAACCAACAGAGATAATATTCGAACTAATATCCGACGTAAAAACAAGTTTCATATATCGCACTGTACTCCAAAACAGGGTGGTTAGTTTGATACCCTGATATCATATGGAAAACAATGCACAGGTTTGAAAAGATCAGTAGGCACCTTTTAGCCTATATAAACTTCTGGTGTCATCGCCGCATTCGAGTATGCCCGAATTATAACATTTTTCACATTTTTATCATGGGATTGTCTAACATTTCTAAAAACTTCGAAATTTACACTTTAAGATCTTTCATAAACAACATACGGGTACAAAGTACGTTAGTCATATAAGATGTGTTGCATATTTATAAGGCCACCTATAAATTTGCTTTATTTGTGTAACGGTACATTTTTGTTGTTGTTATGATGTTCTATCAATGTATGGACAAAACATCCATGCACACAAACTTCGAGATTTGTGCAGATAACGAACTTTTGTTTTTGCGATAATTCTATTTTTAGCGTGTTTTATAATTATAATGCCAAGTTGAATTACTAAGTGTTTAAAAGTGCAAATGATAAGATCATTATTATTTTTGTGAAGAAGTGGTAAAATTCAGTAATGAAAAAGACATGCCGAGAAGAAAAAATTTGATAGAACATGAAATAGGTCAAATAATCGCTTACAAGCACGAAAGATGCACTGGAAGAGAAATTAAACGCAAACTGGACAGGAGCCACAGTCTCATTATACATTATTTACGAGATCCAGATTTTTCACAAAAATCACCGGATGCGCTTTAATTTATAAATCGGTAGCCGGTTCTCAATTCCGGCTGCGTAGTCTTAACTGTATTGGTTGGCGATAGAGAATGTTGGAATAGGGCTGGAATATTCGAAGTAGAACTGACTTTTTAAAGTTTTCCAACAACTGGTTTAACCGGGTTTTTGCTTCGGCAAACTGGTTTTTGACATAACGCCGAAATCCGTTTGGGAATGGAAAATTTAATGAACAAATTAGACCTTAATACTCTTGAAAGTAATCTGAAATTTGTTCTAAACCACCATATTCCACATAAAAAAATGCATTTCTGTAGGGTATTCCGAAAATGACAAATCTTATATAGATATAACGGGAACTCTAAAAAAGTACTGGAGTTGGATACCATTCCCACACCCACACAGTCATACTATTGTACATATACATATAGGTTGATTCAAGAATAATTTAAAAATAATTCAAAAACACAAAATTTATAAAGTTTGTTGTGTAAGGCAAACTTTTTCCGAATTGGCGAAATCGGCTCTAGCAAAATTGAGTAGGCAATATGAAATCATGAGAAAATTGTTTTGCCATTATGTAGGCAATATTTAATCAACAGACGAAATTCGCAATTTTTTTTCTTTGTGCCAGTATTGTAATATATAAAAACGGAAAAATAGCGTCACAACTATACATATGCCAATAAAACAATACATAGCATAAACTACATATAGAATGAAATATTTTTATTTTGGGAAGAGAGGAAAAATTAAACTTGACAGTTCGGTAGGCTCAATTAATATATTATATTATCATGTTGGTAATGAATGATAACAAAAAGACTGAGGAAACACTTTGCCATTGATTTATTTTATTCTGTTTTATTCACAGATTTAAAGTTTAAACTATTATATTATTTTTGGATATCCTTACGGTCCCCTAGAACACTAACATGATCAAGTTGATCGCGGAGCACTTTTTGACTGCTACGACGCTAGATTAATGCCAGCATGATAGACTCATATAAATTTATTTTTATATTATGTTCTGTTTTGGCACAGACATTTTGTTTTGAGCTTAAACACATTCTCTTCAACTACGAAAAATCTACGTCATAGAGCTTATTAAAATTTGTAAGAGATTGGTTCACTGAATCGTCAAAGGAAATATTGACAAAACTCAGAGCCGTGATGATGGCAAGTTTGAAAAGTTAATTTCATTAAATATTCCTCAAACAAACTGGAAAAACAAAAGCTGCGTCAATAAAGCTATTGATTTCACTTTATGCAACGAATCACATTATGCGATATTATCTTCACGTAACAATTTTGTAGCTACGTATAGCTGTAGCATTTTGCAGGTTGATGTACACATAAGCATCATGGCGTGGTACAAAAATTGCATGCACAACAGAGAATGATTTAATTAAAGTGTATAAAGCATTAATGTAAGGATCGTCACGTTAATACAGAATAGGAATTCATAGTTTAACAAAGCTTATGAAAACAGATTTGCGTAAAAATTTCTTAGTTTGTGGTTTTCGAATAATGCGAACATTAAATCAATTTATCGTTTCAAATCCCAATTTGACAATTTGCCTTTAGGGCAAATGTATATTTGTACTAACAAAATAATTCAAATAGTGTCGAGGCCAACATTTAAATACCGCGACAGTACGGAATTTACATGGTTACCAGTTCTGTCCCAAAATGGAAATCTCAGTAGTGTTCCAGGAAGGAAATCAATTTTTATCAGAGCAAAAAGTAAGGTAAATTTATGCTTGTTCAGTATCGTAAATAATAAATTACTAATATATCGCCCTATTGCGTTCCACCATTGAAGTCAACTTATTCACAAATGACCAGTACAATAAATGTAATGTTGATATTTTTAAGATCATCTTTTGAAAGTATCATTTAAATTATAGGTCATGTCGTCTATTTGAGCGACGGTCACCTCGTCTAATATTTGGCAATTGTTGTAAAAGCTGCTCAAAGGTTTTCTATATTCCATTCATGAATGACATGATAAGCAAAAACATGTGGTTGTTCCTTGATATCATTTGTATCACCATTTTAGCTTTATTAAATTAAAATCCTTAGACTAGACTCGCCTTGAAACAAAAATCTGGCTATTTTGTATAAAAAATCCGTATATTTTGGAGAAAAACGATTAAATCAGTTTCCTAAGATGGTAATAAAAATCTAAAGGGAAACTCTGAAAATTTTAGTTTGAAAAATACGAGTAGCTTTAGAAATCTGACAATTTTGTATCGAAATCTGTACATTTGGGAAAAACAGAATAAATCGGTTTCCTAAGATTGTAATAAATATCGAAAAAATCAATTTGTACAATATTTTAAGAGATTTGAGATCACATATGAGTACCATGACACTTACGAAGACCAATTTGTAATACAGAAGAGTGTTATAGCAACATTTTGCAACGTTGGTCATATGCTTTATTAATCGGTTTGTTGTTATTCAATGTATGAAGAATGTTTCAAAATCTTAAGACACTGATGGTAGAAACACACAAAACGATATAATTCCGTAGTGTAAAATATGGATAAATGCATTAATTTCTATCATAATGTATATTTGTTTCAAAATAGCTAATGCGGGAACTCGCAATGGTAAAATCATGCCTTCCGGGAGAAAGTAACCGGTGATTCACGGGGTTTTAACTTGTAGAATAGAATATTTGCTGTAGGTCAGTTTTTGTACTTTTGGACCTACCGTCAAATTGCATGAAGTTCAATTACCCCCCAAAATGTTACTTCTTAATTGATAAATTTGTTATTAACTGAAAAGTTAATAATCAGATTTTATAAAACTAAAGCGATGTTGTGACACAAACTTCATCGTGATGAATGATTAGATTTTATTCCATTTTTGGCGAAGATATGTCTAAAGAAAATTACTCGAAGCCATTAAGAATCAATAGCTAGCTTTGAATTACAAATTATGTGCGTAAAAGCTATGCCCATCAAGACATTCACACATTAGAAGAGCGATTTTAGGATTACTGGAAAGCAAATATGACGGTTGATTACTGCTGTAGTGTGATGTGTGATACTTCTCAAAATTCTTACAAAACATCTTACTAAACAAAGTTTAAGCCAAGTACATGAAATACATTGTTTAAAAACTTTTCTCCTCCATGTCTCTACCATTGTAAAGTAAACTGCACATTTTGAGTCAATGAGGACCAGTAGATTCGGATATTTGTAATTATTGCCGTTTTTCAAATTACCAGACAAATAAATACATACATTTGAAATATTTCAAAGTTAATTTAAATTTTTCTTCAAGGTATAATACATCGATTATTCTAATTAGTCTAAATTTCGATTTAAACAAAATACTTTAAATGAGCATAGTTAAAACTTGCTACAAAAGTAGTGACTCAAATATGGGCTTTCAATTGAACAACATTTTCTTCAGCGGTGCAACTCAAAATAGTCGAATATGGGGCCCGGAGAACACACAAGTGATTGTGGAAAAGCCATTGCATCCGAAAAAAATGTGTGTTTTATGCGTATTATGGTCTGGAGGTGTAATTGGGTCGTATTTTTTTAAAAATGACGCTGGAAAAATCGTTTGTATGGCCATATGATAACCATCTTTTTTGGCCTGCAATTGAAGGTTATGAACTGGACGATATGTGATTTCAGCAAGATGGTGCCACGGGCCACACACCGCTTTTCGCTTTATTGCATGAGAAGTTTCCACAAAGCGTTATTTCAAGCGTTGGCGACGTCAACTGGCCACCGTCAGACTTTTTTTGTGGTTCAAAAAAGACGTCAAGGACCGAGTTTGCGCGGTTGATTTCCAAACGTAGAAGCATTTGAAACCAACATTCGGCAAAAAGTTGTTCGAAACCTATCTCAAAAGGACCCACTGCAGCAATCAATCCGGAGTCGGTCATTTAAATGACACTGAATTTTGTACATTACGCCAGATCATTACAATGAAATATGAGTTTCATCGAAATTACAACCTTATGTGTGTTTTATTTATTTCTAGCTTGTAATTTAAAGCCTTCCGGCCAATTATAAGTAAATTACAATATGCAACAATTCATCATAATAAAAATTAAATATAAAATTTATAAAAATATAATATGACATATAATAATATAATATAACATTATGATCGTTGAAGACAAAAAAAAAATGTATGGAAAAAAAGACTAATTCAAAAGTTAGAAGTTAATCGGAATATAATCTTGAAATATAAGATAATCGGTATGTAATAAAGGCTGCCCACAGTTTAATTGAAAACAAAATTTTACAGTAAAGTCTGAAAGTGTTGTAGAATGTGCCTTTTGTAAGAATCAGGAAATAATTTAAAACTTTTTAAATGGCTTGGTAGTAAATTGTAAATTCGAGCTACTCTTACTGCAAAAGCACGACCCATGAGTGTGGTTATTTTAGGAATAAGAAGCTGCTTATTACGAGTGGAATGTGAAAAATTAAATGAATTAAAAAGAAATTGAGGACTACACAATCGAACAACTTTATAAAATAACAGCAAAGACCTAAAATCTACATAATTTTTAAAACTACAACCCAAGAAACGCTTAACATACGGTGTTATATGAACACGACGCCTCAGTGAGTATAAATACCTCATAACTCTATTAAACGCCATCTGAACTTTCCTCATATTTTGTTTATTAGTGCCACTACATAACTCTAAACAATATAGGATACTAGGCATGATATAAGCATGAACCAATTTCTCCTTAATCGATCTGGGCAACACTAAGTCGGTATTATAAAAACTTCGCAGTGAATAATTTAAACGTCGGACTACATTATCCACATGATAGTTAAAACTTAGTTTGTTGTCTAAAACTACTCCCAAACAATGTACACTGTGGACCACTTCAATACGTGTCCCACGATAAGATAAATTCATGTTTAAATCACGATTAGAAAAAAGCATGGCTTTTGTTTTTGGAATGTTAATTGAGAGTTTATTTTCCGTCATCCATGAGCAGATCAAATTTAACGCATAATTAATATTACTTTGCAAGACATCATCAAACTGATATTCTCCCTTAAAGAGCAATTGAACATCATCTGCAAATGAATAGGGAATACATGTATCATCGAGGATACTAAACAGGTCATTTAAGTACAAAATAAAAAGTATTGGGCCAAGTACCGAGCCTTGAGGAACACCGCTTTGGACAGGTAAAACAGAAGACAACGAATCATTGACGACAACATATTGACTCCTACCGTATAGGTATGATGAAATCAATTGACAGGTATTAACGTCGAAATTATAATTGGTGTATAACTTATTCAACAAGACACCATAATCAACACGATCAAATGCCTTTTCTAAATCCAAGGATAATAATACACAAACTTTTTGACCATATACTTCTTTCCTTATGGTATCTGTAAGACCAATAAGTAGTCCAGTGGTATTCCTATAATTTCGAAATCCACATTGACAGTCGTTCAGCAACGACTCACTTTCAATGAATCGCAATAACTGACACTTTAGTATGTGCTCCAAAATTTTTGACAATATGGGAACTAATGAAATTGGTCTCAAATTTTCGAAATCACTGGAATCATTTTTCTTTTTAATTGGGATTACCTTAGTTAACTTCCACTGAACTGGAAAAGAAGATGTCATTATGATCGTGTTGAATAAGTGCAAAATATGGCATGAAATTAGTGGAAAAATTATTTTCAAAAATTTCAATGACAGACCATCTGCCCCTGGATTTTATTTAATTTTTTTTTTATTTAACTTTACTTTTGAAACTTGTACTATATGGCATCAGAAACATTTTCAAGGTGTATAATAGTTCTTTAGGACATGAGTAGAATACCATTGGGCACTGCATTTAGTTATCGAATAAATGGTCGTATTATACGAAAATAACAAAGTAAAAGTGCCCCTTTTTCTATAGATATACGCGCATATTTGTTCTACAGGAACGACATTATTTGATTTCAAAGGTATTTTCCTATAAAAATGACATGTATTCGTGCAAAAATTTGGCCAAAAATAGAAACCCTGACGGACGGTCATGCTTAGAAAAGCATACGTTTTTACGACGATTAGAGATATACATTTTTTATGGGATTTCGGATGAATATTTGTTACAAATGGAATGACAAAACGGTCATACTTCCTATCTTATGGTAGTGGGTATAAAACTCAAAGGAAATGCCTATCGCTAGATTTCGAATATGACAGATGAGGTTGGTAGTAACGTTATCAATTAGTGATCTAGTTAAAAGCCCAGCAATGTTTTCCTTTCCTATTGAAAAAAGGAAAACAATTATCAATTACAATAAAATATAAAACAAAAGTTATTTTCTTTCATATTTTATCTTTCTATTTTCTTCCTTCTTTTAAAGTTGAAACATCCTTTCAGCCCCGATTGGAAAAGGAAATAGGGAAAGCCATGATCCCAATGCCACCATGTATAATATTGAAAGGAAGTATGTCAATTTCCTCACTCGTATATTAGTTGGAAATTACTCATGCGTTCTCTTCTTGACACATAATTTATGACTTAACACTAAGGTAGCATTATTTAAAAATATGCAAACAAAATGTGCAAAGTTGTTCAAATATAATAACTTTCTTTATTAAACTTCCTAACTAAAAATTCACTGATCCAAAAAATCAGGAAAATTAAAGTCCCAGAAATTGCGATTTCTATCTTGAGCTCATTACACAATACCTACACATAACAATCGTCGTAGCTATCGTGCTTCGACTATCCACAGTAGTAACACAATGCATGACTCATTTTGTTTCATACGAACTACAACAGCATAGTTAAGGACTGAAATGGCGAATCGATTTGACTTCACTTTCTATGTATTTTAAACAATTGTACCGTCCTATTCAAACATTTACTGTTGTTACATAATAACAACATTCATATCTTTCAATTGTAAATTTTCATGAGAATAAAAAAAAATCCTGTAAATTTTTGTGTTTAACCAAAAACATATACAGTTTTCCCTACATAATCTACTTGTTTAAATTAGGAAAATATATATTATCTATAACATCGAATACACGGAACTGATTAAAAAGGTCCACTCTTTCCCTTGTTTCAATAATGAAATGTTAACAAAATTGTGTGCGTTATTGAATAAGAAATGAAAACGTTCCTTAAGTTTTCTTTGTACAGTTTTCAATAACCCTTGGCTTAAACAATGTAACAAAAAACTTCAACTTTTGAAAAGTAAAGGATCCACAAATACTTTACAATTGTTTCAATGGAGGAATACGAGACACAAAAATTCAACTCAACTCAATTGGACGAGTACCTTCCAAAAGTCGCATGAAAAGCAATCATCAGAAAATCTTTTCTCAGCAATTCAAATATTTACACAATATAGGAAGAATTGCAAGAATCATTTCTTTTGTCCTTTGTTGCTTTTTTTTGTCCTTTCATTGCTTAGTTTAGTTCATACGCTGCCAAACACTTGGAAATCATAGTAAACGGGGAGCAAATCTATTGTTTCAACAGAAAATATCTTAAAATTACGAAAATCCCGAATTGAATCACAAGTTAAGTTACTAAAACGTCTGACAACAATCGAATGAACTAACACGTGATTTTAAGAATCAAAACGTGACAGAAAATAAAATAAACACACAACTAAAAAAAATTATTTGCTTCGTGCGATCTGAACATACCACTACTATCACCTCCACGTATGCTACGTCACATTTTCAAATGGAGATTTCTGCTTATCCTCCTCAGATGTAGAAATTTATCGGTAAGAAAAGAACAGGAAAGGTTTACGAAAGCATCTTTTTGTGTGAAAAATGTTTAACAAGCATAAAAAGCGAGGTTTTTACGCTTAGCCCAGATTTGAGATGATGTGAAAATGGTTCACATACGTTAACCCGCAATATTGTGTCATCTTGACTTGCACGGCGATACACGTAGCCACATATAACGTAAGAAAAATGAACCGATAACGTAAACGTTTCGTAGATAATACTATTTTAATTTTTATTTATTTAACGCAAATTGAACAAACAGATTTCATTCATAAGGAAATTGTTCTTAAGCTAATGCGAACATTAAAGTGAATGTCCTTTTCCTTAAAGCGAATCTCCATACGACAGTAGGTAATATGGGCAACTGTAGTGTGACCATTATAATCGGCCACCATTGTTTGAACAACGCGCAGTGGCGCGCTGTGGAAAAATACATTGCAAAGTTCGTAAGTTTTAAGTGATTTTAGATGTCGATTTGAAATTTTTATCTATATGTAAATATGATGTAATGATAAAAAAAACGACATGGTAGAATTGCAGACTTCTGAATACTGTGATTTTATTTGGGAAATTTCGCAAATACGTTCTCGCCGCATATTTGTGCTTTTAAAACCAGGTTTAATCCAAATTACTGCCATTTTTTGATATTGTATTTAATTTACAAATACTTATTTTAAAAGCAATTTTAGATTTAGATAGTATTAAGAAATATTTTGATGCCATTTTTTTTCTTGAGTCTGATCTGATCTGTTCTCTATGAGCGTCAAATGTATTCAATTACAAATTTAAAGGCGGGTTTGTATTTTTCTTAGCAACAAAAATAAATATTTAAGTCAAAATTATGAAAAATTCACCCTTATTGAAAATTTTTAAAAGTATTCGTCAATAAATATTTAATGTTATATCAAAGAACTCGCGTCGTATTGTCGTACTGTTTTGTATTTCCAATTATTTAAACTATTTGTAAAGAGTGGCATTACTGAGAAATAAATATTATATCATCTCGTTACAGATGCTGCACATAAAAATACGTTACGCTACGTTACAACACTTTTATATAAATATAAAAGGGAAACAAATTGCAAAATACCGGTTCGAAAGTATATCCAATGCAAAATATGGAATTTACCTTGAACGTAACACATAGAAATTGAAGAATGCCTACGACTTACATGGATGAACGCTCTGAATTTACCGCAAAGAAAAAGTTTATGGAGGCTACTAAAAGAATATACTAGGGCAGTCCCAAAACTAGCCGACTTAACAAAGAAGACACATCATAATTTCCTTTTAGCTCGATACACTTTTTCAGGGATATTCAAACTTCTTAAAATAGCCATCAACCGCAAAGTCCACCCCTTCATTGTCGGCAATTATTTGGCCACAGAGACATTTTTTCAAGTTTGGAAATGGAAAATAGTCCGAGGGAACTAAATCTGGCGAATAAGCTGCGTGATGAAACAATTCGAACTTTAATTTATTAATTTTGACCATCGCAATAGTGGATGTGTGGATGAGTGAACTGGAGAATTACCTCGATGAAACAATACTTTCTTTTTCGTTAAATGCGGTCTTTTTCCATAAGTTCATCACCTGAACGCTGCAATAAATTTGAATAATATTCATCGTTGATGGTTTTTCCTTTCTGAAGGTAATAAATAATAATAATTGCCTGCAGATGAAACTGTATTCACCTTCTTTGGACACGATTTGTTGCTTTGACTGCTATAAATCGACGCACAAATTCGGCTTTATTGCGATGAAACCTCTTCACGACGCTGATTTTGTTCCCCATTTGCGCACAGCTTCCTCATCTTTAAATCTTCGGTCAATATACGATCTGTAGCCCGTAAACAAAAGAGCAGAATCCCCTATAGCAGAACATATCTCGGCTTTAAATTGGAAATATTGATTTACAAAAGGGTAGCCAATTTTTCCATGCTTACAAATTCACTGAGGTCGTTTACACTTTGAAACTCAAACTATATATTTTGTAAAGTTGCCACTTTTTACCAAAGTATTTTTTTCAAACTACTGGTATCATCCATACGAGTACATCAAGTCAGCTAGTTTTGCGGCCGACCTCGTAGTATATGAAGTAATACAAGAAAGTGTTACCATTGCTCAAGACTTCAGAGTGTTTTTTGGCTTTGTTACCGAAAGAAATATGTGATATTCTACTCTGATTTCTTCGTATCCGCAGTGCTCTAATGCTGCAATAAAAATGTCTATTAAATACATTCACAGCAAAATTGCATTACTGCCATGTTTTTAGGCAAATGCTTTAGACTCTATTTAATTAATTGATGGAAAAGACAGCAAATGGCTAGAAATGTGAACAAAAATTTAACATTATCCGTGTTGAAGTAATTTTGTGATAGTTTGAAAATGTAAAACAAATATTGGCGAATATTTCTAAAAAATAACATATAAATAATAAAAGCATCTAATAGTACGTTTGATGTTTGATTTTTTAAATTTTTTTCTATAATTTCAAGTGCAACTACAACTTTATAAAAACAATTAGTCACTATACATATTTTTATCCACGACATTTTCACCTACGTGAAATTTTCTACAACATTTCGTCGTTTTACTCAACAATTTTAACAATTACGAAAAAGCTAACAAATTGACTCAATAACCGATGTTGAATGCTTATAATGGTGGTGATAAAAATCGTCGTATGCTTCCAGTATGGACATATTACCATTAAATTTAGACCTGAGTCATATTTTCATAGTTATCGCAATCTTTTTCCTATTTCATTGTTTACTAATAAAAAAAAAGTCCGTAACAAAATTTTCCAATAATTTGAAGCCGTTAGCCACTCTTTTTATGAGATATTTTGTAATTTCGTCCACCTCTAGATTAAAACATATTTAAAGAATAGTTTGAGCTTCTCTATCGAATATAACTTTGAGTTGTAGACACTCTTGAACTTATAGCCATAAGGAGCACTATCTTGCTGGAATGTCTAATTATCATCGTGAAACTCCTAAGCAAAATGTTTAATATACGTTTGAGTATAATTACCATATTATAATTACCATATTATTATGGCATATTTTTGATTTATTTTTTCGACTGAAGTAGTCAATACACCGAGATACTCTTCACTGCTGATTTTCTTACAACAAGTCTGTTTGGAATATTGGCTCATCCAAATTAAATTTGAGCTATAAACAAAATCTAATTGTAGGCTTTAGGAGTATAAAATAAAAACTGCTAGTGTTTATTGGTATTGTGCATTCAATTTGCGATTGCCAGTTTGATAAGCTTTTACTATATTTTTGAATACTCGCATTCCTGCTCATCTGTCCAATAATGCACAACTTACAATTATACTCACGATAATCATCTGTGGGCAAACCCATTAAACTCGCCAACATGCTTAGCATTTTAAAAAGTATTAAAATGCAATCCTTTCGGCATTCATGGAAAAATAACTTCAAGCGACCAATGTTGAGTAAGTTGTTATTCGATTAAAATTCTATCGCAACTTTCATTGTATTGAGAAAACCCTACAAAGGACTTCGGAAACAATGTAGCGAGGAATGAATCCCGTCATCCATTACTATTCTTTGACATTGGAGATCTTCCTGTAAACGCGTAAAACTAAAACTTTATATGAAGTAAAAGAAAATTGTTTATAGATGTTGTGATGTTGTAAGGTATGGAGTTTCGAGACAAATATCAAACAAAGCACGATGAGGTAAATTAAAATTTAATACAACACAATGTTGTAATAATTACCATAATTTATTTTTAATGCTGCGAATTAGGAACATCCCCAAGGCATTTATCAAAAGACTGATTGATATAAGACTTCCTGTGTGCACAGCATGTGTAATTTAATAAGGCGGGACATAAAGCCTAGGGAATTGGTATAGGCGTATATTCCGCTATTAAGTTGTTACATAATGGTTATATTATATATTGATGTCAATTATCACCAATATTCAAATATTTGAAATCATATTTTTAAAGAATATTCGAGGAGAAAATTAATGCATGTGTTATACTATTTATTTTATAGTTGAGTTTGTATAAATACGCACACACATTTAAAAATAAAATTAGACAGCTCATGTTTAAATACTAAAAAAAATATATGTTTCTTTAATATCTATGATTCATCTTGCTAATAAAAGAGATATGCGAAGCTATTTAGTAATCATACAAATCTATATTTCATGGCTATTGTCTGAGAACAGAAAATATCTGAATACGAGTATATGTGAATGTATACGAAACGAAAATAACATTTTTCAACCACAAAAAAAAAAATAACATTTTAATGAACGCACATACACATTCAATTTATCGTTAAAATCACTGATCTTGACATCATTACGGGTTGTATATAGAAAACATTTTAAACGACAGCAGCAAAATACGTTAAGGTGATAGATATAGATTTTAAAGTAATAAGAACAAAAAAATTGATTGTTGCAAATGACAAATCGTTTTGCAACATTTGACAGCAGCAGGTCCAAAGCAGATAACATGTACAGAAGTATTAAACTTACCTTAGTTATGCTGTGAGTATTGATTATACGAATGAGTTGAAATGCAGGAAATATATTTCAAATTTACAATATTGATATAAATATTTCGAAATCTTTTGATTCAAATTCGGAGTGCAGCTGTGTTATTATCGGTCTAAGTCTTATAACGGTCAAATTTCTGCACCGGAAACTTTTCGACAATTCTCATTAATCTCCTTCCTGATAACGTGGGAAACATGAGATTGTGAAAAAGGCAAAAAAATCACAAATATAATCAAATTTTAAAGTTAGTCCGAATAGAATCCGAATGCACAAAAAACAACAAAAAATAGATTTTATCATTTTTTGATTTTCGGCGAAAATTGTCAGCTACTGCATTCCAAATGAAATTTTTTTTAAATTTTAAATATAGGAATGTCTTAAAAGCGGGTGGTCTTCGTACATGACACGATTGCGCGTATGCCACCACTTTACTGCTTACAAAAAAAAAAAATGAAGAGAGCTAATGAACAAATTCAATCTCACAAAATACTTTAATTTCTTTATTATATTAAAGTATTTCTCCTTATTCGAAGATAAAATAAATTATTTACTTTTTCAAGTGTACTAATTTCCTGTTCTTTCACCAGTAGGGGATAATTTTAAAAGACGTGAAAACAACCCGTTTTCACTCAAATGCACAAGAAGGTGTTTCAATTAACAATGAGTTAGATACATATCCACTTACAATAATATACTAGTTAATGCATTCCAGCGACTCAAGTTAAATGATCCCACAAAAAGTAATCGGTATCATTTAACACCACGAGCGATCTCGCTCTTAAGTTTTCCTGGATATTATCTAAAAGTTCGCACAAGAAAAGCCGTTTTCCATGGGATGATGGACATCAAGACCACAGTAGCAAATTATTTTAAAATCTAATAATCTGATCAAATCTGACATGCTAAATGCATGGTAAATTGTTAGTAGAGGATGTTGAGAGTTTTTCTTTCCTGAAATGTGTTGAAACGGGACCCCTTTCAACTCTGTGCGGTTTCAACAAAATGGTGCATACTGTCATAAAGTCAGACCTGTTATTGTAGAATTGTACAGACATATGTCCAATAAACAGGTTTAAGGAACCTATACTTTCCGTTGCTCTCAAATATCTTCCGATGTTTTTTACACCTGATCTTTTCTTGTGGATTTATTGCAAGTGAGAAGGCAATTATGAATATTTCCCACAGTAAATTTCTAGACAGTGACAAATAACGATGTTACACATACGGCACCGAGAGTGATGGCCATTTATATACAAATATTTTCAAAAGGTTTTAAAAAAGTTTAATAGAATGCGGAGGTCGTCACAGAAACAAAATCAAACCCGAAAATTTTTTTGTTTAGTTTCGGTGTTTTGCATTCGATTCAAAATTATACATGATTTTGGCTATGATTCCGGCAACCAAATCAAAATTGTATTGAATTTTGATTCTATTTCTTATATCCAAAACGAAACTGCAAACAATTCTATACCTCCGAAAGCAAAAAAATGGGGGGTGCGGTTTATAAGGATCATATTATAAATTACATCAGAATCAATTTTGACAATTATGCCAAATAGCCAATGGGGAAAAAGGGAATTTGTAAGGAAAATCAATCCTCCATTGTTGGTGCAATAGAAAAAGTTCAATGAACCAAAACATTATCTAATTCACAAGTGTATATAGGTAATTTGTTTATAAGTAAATATATATACAACTTTATACATAAACACCGAAACTGGAGACTATTTTATGAAACATTTTGTTTGTAGTGTATTTGAAAATGGTAATAAAAAAATCTGATAACATTTTTAATTGGCTGTATAAATTTTTAAGAGAGTTTGATATCATAAAGTTCAAAGGATGGCTAGTCTGTTCACCACAGGTGCGCTCCGCACCACCCCATCTGATGCACTAAATGCAGTATGCAGATTGCCGCAGCTACGGCAGTAAGACTAAAAGAACTCAAACAGTGGTTATGGTCACAGTGTGATCCTTAAAATGGTGCCTGACATAACAGGCACTATTGACACACTCTGGCTGAACCACTGTTCGACAAGAAGTACTATGTATTTATACCAGATAGAGAAACATGCAAATGTGGAACTCCAGATATAAGACTGTATGTCGACTTCTACACCGACGGCTCAAATTTAAATGATCAGGTAGGTTTCGGAGTCTACTGCAAAGACCCAGGCCTAAGTATAGGAAGAAGACTACCTAATCACTGTAGTGTTTATCGGTCCGAAATCTTGGCCATTACGGAAGTGGAAAAATGGCTGAGATATAACGACGTGACGACGGTGCGGATTAACTTATTCTCTGACGGTTAAGCTGCCATTAAATCTTTGGATTCTGTCTTTCTAAACTCACCATCAGCCCTGAAATGCCGCAGATCTCTTAACGAGATGGCTCGTCATTTCAACATTCTATTTATGTGGGTGCCGGGCCACAGAGACATACCAGGGAACTGTAGAGCAGACGAACTGGCAAGACTAGGGACAATCTTACAGACTCCAGCCGAGTTGGAGTGCGTGGGCATGTCTATAGTCTACTGCGAGATTGAGCATATCTAGATGTAAAAGGTAGGTGTCCAAGGTCGTGATCAATACAGACAGATGTGGCCTCGCCTAGATCTGAAGCGTTCACACAAACTGCTGTCGCTATTGAGACCCGACGTCCTATTACTTGTATCCGTCATGACGCGGCACTATCTGATTGGAAGACATGCAGTGAGACTGAGGTTGTGACTTCTGTAGATGCTGTAGGAATGAAGAGGAGGAAGAGCCTATAGAACACCTTCTCTGCTATTGGCCCGCCCTGGCGAACAGGCGGGGATCAGCACTGGACTCTTATTCCTTTAGGGACCCAGGAGATCTGGATGATATAGATATTATCCGATCAAAATAAATCTGAAAGCCGGTCAACAGATTAAGATCCTTTATCGCTTTACAAAAATTCAATACAATACTTTAGGAGTTAAAATCAGTTGTGTGGCAAACTGACCCGCTATATTACTACAATTATATTTAGATAAATCTGAGAGACCAACCTTAAGTTACTTGGAAGGGTACCAAGCAACAGTCTTAAGTTCGAATATTGGAAAAAATTATTGCGTAGAAGGTTTTCGTACGCACATTTCGGAATTAAGGTGAGTGTTGTAGATTTTACCGTAGGTGTAGGGGAACCATGACTACTTCATAAGCTGTATTAACCTATAAAAACATAATTAATGGCCAGATTTGAATTTGGTATATAAATTTGAAATTGTAGCATTTGGTACGCGAAGTATAATTGCTACCTCGTCTTATTAGGATCATAATACTTCGGATACCAAATGCTCGACTCGCCAACAACTCGCTTCGGCTCGCTACAATGGAAAAAATTGCATCGCCCAAAATTTTGGTATATTCGCGGACATTTCTGTTAAGTCACCTTACTTACTATTATGTCCCTAATGTTACGACTTTTGATGTTTTATGACCCTTAATGATCATTTGTTTTGTTTTTTGAATTTATAACGTTGTCTATGTTCTAATACACAGCTATTGTTGTTGTAATTTGTCTGCTTTGTGTACGTCTCCTCTTGTTATGTTTTGGAAGGTTACTGCTAATCTTTTGTTTGGTGATCTTGATTCTGGGGCCAATAAAGTCAGTTATAAGCGAGCAATTGGAATGAAAAGAAGTGTCTGCTATTGGGTGTGGGACAAGGTATAGTGCGACTAAAGATACTCAAGTCGAACCCTTGAGTGAGGAAATGTCCAATACGTAAAACATTTCCGGGATTGTTAAACCAAGCAATCCTTAAACATTGGCGACCGTGACAGGACATTTCTATTGCTAAACTCGGAGCAAAGTTATTAGAAAAAAAAAAATAAATAAATAAATAAAATAAATTTAAGATTGAAATGGTTGATGAAGCAGGACAAAAGACACCATCGATTGATGAGTTGAAACAATTACGATCGTCTTCGAAAGGCAGTATAACCCGAGTCAAAAATATTGTGGAATCGAATCCAAATTTGTCTCATACGGAGCTGGAATGCAGATTGGGTATTGTGGAATCGTATTACAAGCAGGTGTTATACTATCAAACTCAAATCGAGAAACAGTCTCCTACGGATGTCGGCAGAGTGGAACTGGATGATTTGTATATCGCTGTAAAATCGCGTATTATGTCACTAATTGGAGAAAAACGTCGTCCTAGCTTGCTCGAGCAGTCGTTTTCATTGCCCCACGCGTCTTCCAGTAGACTTCCAAACTTGAAGCTGCCCAAATTCATAAATACATTCAATAACTTGGTGCATAATGATCAGTTCATACCGACTAGTGAAAAGTTCAACCACCTTCTGTCCTGCCTCGGCGGAGAAGCGCTAGCAACCATCAAGGCATTCCAGGTAACCGATGAAAACTACCCAAAAGCACTCAGCAGATTGAAGGAGAGATATGACAATGATACATTAATATTTTTGGAGAACATAACCTCAATGTTTGAGGTACCAAAACTAAACAAACCAGTCCCGAAGCAGCTCAGGAGTATAGTGGATACAATTTCAGCATTATATAGCTCACTGAAATCTCTCGGCTCACATGAAATAATTTGTGATGCATTCATAATTCATCTTGTGATGAGCAAAGTTGATCCGGAGACAAAGCAAAGGTGGGATGAATTTATTGATTTCACGAAGTTGCCGTCATGGGCTGACTGCAGTGTAGAAGATCTGTAAAGCAGCCATATATGGTCCCATCTACGAATTATTCACATAATAATTCGCACCCAAAACAGCACACATTGCTAACAAAAAATATGGCACAGTCTTTCGTTTGCACTACAATTTCACAAATTATTGATTTGACAGAAGTCCACGTTCATTCTAAATTTTCATAATAGTAGCGTTTAAGCCTGTCCGGGAGATCGAGCTGATTTTGCTTTGTGTGTGGTGAATATTTGGTTGGAAAAAAAGGATATGCAATATCAGAATCATTAAAATATGCATGTTTACATTATTTTGGTTTTGCTGTCAGAAATTTGAACACACCGTGGACACCGACAATGTTTTGTAATAGTTGCCGAACTGTTTTATACAACTGGTCAAATGGCAAGAATATCTATTTCGATTTTTCAATTCCAACACTTTGGTGATAGTCAAGTAACCACTAAACCAATTGTTATTTCTGTTTAACAAAAGCTGCTGGATTCAATATGAAAAATCGAAAAAATATTACATACGCGAATGTCCCATCGGTTTCCAGATCAACGTCCACCAAATGATCCATTACCAGCCATTCCCAGTACTCCGAGCAGTGAGTCCGAAATATCTTTCACGAGCCGTTGTAATTTCAGCTGAATCATCTAATTCCCGATTTCCGTTTAACAGCAGTGGAAACATCTTGCAGTTGGGATAAAAGTAACAATCTATAGGGATAGAAGCTTAAAGTTGGCTATATATTTTGAAAAGAAACACTCTATTCCATGATGGCTCTAAGTATAGTTTAAAAAGACTCTTATTTTCCATAATGTGAATGAAAAACCATCCATACTAATTGCTCATGCCGTTAATACAAAGGGAAATTACGACAATGACTGATATTTTGACATTACTCAAACACAACGATAATTAATGGAAGATCTGTGGTGACCTAAAGATGTGTGATTTAAATTTCTTTGTATATATATGTATAACATAGAGCATCACAAATAACTGTGAATTAATCTGTTTCAGATCATTAGTTTGTTGACTGGTATGCAAGGAGGTTTCACAAAATATTATTGTTTCCTTTGTCTATGGGATGGTCACGCTAATGTCACCATAACTGAGTATTCGCCAGGAAAACAAAACATTTCATATAAACCATTAATTGATCTAAACGGCATTTGCATCAGCAAAACCATTTTCCTCTTTTCCAAGACAAAATCTTCTTCGGTGAGGCCTGTCTCAGGAAAATCAGGAGATGACGATTTCTGATGTTTTAAGAAAGTAGGGCCGTGAAACCAAATCGATTCAGTTAATTCTGACACGGTACATCCACGAGACACCAAATCAGCTGGATTATGATTAGTTGGTACATAACGCCACGAGCCATTACTTGAGAGCTCTTGTATTTCTGCAACTCGATTCCCAACAAATGTTGACAAACTTGATGACTGTTGACTGTTTTACGGTATTGCCAGCATTCGATATAAAATGGACAAGAAGTGATAGCCCAGATTAGAATTCTGCGCACCCAGATTAGTTAAAAAGTGTGATTCGTTTCTGCAGTCAATTTTTTCCCCCAAATATGTAGGCCAGTTTAATTAATTATATTATTATAGTGTTATGTAATAATAATATATTTGCAATTTTACTAGTTATTTTTTTATTTAATTTGTAATTTTCTTTTGCGCAGAAATTACCGAATGCAGTTAGATTGTCGTTATTAAGCGATGAATCAATAAAAGTATTCAGATGTGAAACGCATCATCATTGAGTATGATGGATTATGGTTTAAACTGCAAATTATTTTTTGAATTTCAATTGATATGTTTTGAATTTGAATTGATATGTTTTGAAATTTAATTAGTGTTTTCTTAAAGTTTTTTGAATGTCAGGTTAAATTTTTAATCTTCAATGCCTGTGGTTGGAATTATAAACGAAGATTTTGATCCTCAACTGATTTGTTTAGGATTTAAAACAGAGTTTTCGAATTTCTATTTAAAATGTTGTACTACGATTTTTGAAGCTTATCTTTAACACAACTTTGAGAAATGTAGATTTTTAACAAATATAGGGTTTGCTACGAAGAAAGCTAGCGTTTAGGTATAATTGGGTTTACAATAAGGGACTAATCCAAACGTCGAAAAACTGAAGACAAACATAAAAATAAAATTTCAGCCTCAATTCTGTGATTACCGTTGTAAGAGATGCAAGATAGAGTCGACATCTACAGCTCGTTTTATGTGAGTTGGAAATCTATAATTATTATCGTTTTCCGCGACATTAGCTACAATTGAAATTCTACAACACACAGGTGGTAACTTAGTACAGTTGAACTTCTATAACTCGAACTTCTATAAGTTAAAATCTTCTTTAAGTCGAAGCAAATCTAGTGTCAAGAGCGCTTATGTGGTGAATTCCCTTTAGTTTTGCTTCCATAACTCGAACTTCCATAACTTGAATTTCTCCATAACTTAAATAAAAATGATGGCACAAGCTTCTGTATGTCGAATTTTTCTCGAAAAGGATAACATACCTTTAATGTCCTTAAGCAATCCTAATGAAGATCTCAACTTTGTGGAAGCGAACTATGAAGCCTGGCTAAGTTTGAATCATATAACTTCCAATTGGACTCTTCTCGATTACATTGAAGTTGATGATGATGTTGTTATATCAAGTTATCCTACAGATGACGATATAGTCCAACAGTGCTCTAACCATTTAATAACTCATACTGAAAGCTTATCAGATAGTGATGAGGAGGGTTCAGTGGAAGAAGTTATTAGAAAACCATCCAGAAAAACTGTGGAGGATTCCTTAAACAATTTATACTTGTATTTACAAACAAATGAAAATACAAACGATGAGCACTATAAAGCGCTAAATAAAATAGAGTTACTACATACTCACGACAAAAAAGAACCCAATCAGCAAAAATAACAACATATTTTAAATAAATATATCTGTGTATGGTATGTATGTCTAAAATAAAACTGGGTGAATTTTAATGCAGGGCGTGTGTTTTCTTAAGACTAAAAATTAACAAATGTACAGTATATGTATGCAATTCCATAACTCGAAATCTCCTCGAATTCTCCATAAGTCGAATTTTATTTTAGGATAATGGTGATTCGAGTTAAAGAAGTTCAACTGTATATATAGTAATATATAGAACAGATGGAAATTGGATGTGGATTTTTCAAAATCTATTAATACCGAAAAGAGTTACGCATACCATCGAACTGCAAATATACGAGAAATGTGTTAACTAAGCGTCATAATTAGTGGCCGCAATCAAATGGAAGGTCACAGAGTCCCTGTGTAAACGTAACATTTTGAGTAAAAACATTGAAAGAGCACAGTACTTTTGTTTTATTTGATAGGGTGGTAGCAATGGGACTATAGTTTTCGAAGCTAGATTTCTTATAAAATTGCCGTGGAGGATTGTCTATTCAAACAATAGCTGGACACTTCTCTAATTTTGGTAATGATATGGAGCAGATGTGGTAATTAATCCTTGACATTCAAGGGTGCAATCACATATCCATTTATCTCATATCGAACACCTGAATATGAAATTATTCCTCCAAATAATATTTAATACTCATATAGATTATGAGCTAAGGAATAACGTATTAAAGCACGTAAGTGCTAAGGAATCACGTTATACAACAAATGATAGCTTTGTCTTTTAATGGCAACTTCCCAAAACCACACTTAAATGTACTATGATATGTTCTCAATCAAAAAGCTAAAATTACAATATATGATCCGCACTTCACATAAGGTAGTGAGTTGTTGGCAAAATTATCAAACCGGATTCAATATTTGTATCCGAAAAAGGCTATTAGCTGCCACTTGTGATTGAAACACACACACAAAATAATGTAAATATAATATTTTTCTTTTGAAAATGAAGTTGCAAGTACAACTTTATAATTGTTGCACACAACGAGTTGGAATTGACGCGCTGGTTTGGAATTAATACCATGGATAACCACCACACCAATTGTTTTGTCGGCAAAAACTCATTTTCGATAAACTTGTCGTTATTACAAATTATATATGAATTGTATATATTTGTACATACACGCATGTATTTACTAATACACATACATACATAAAATCTGACAATAAACTCATTTTTATTTTCTTTCAAACAAAATTAAATCCTACACATAATTCAACAACACTCCGTCAGTAAAAAAATCAATTGTGTTTGAATCACATTGAAGAATTTTTTAGCATAGTGAAAATGATCCGAATATGCACCGTTTTGCTGTAACTTGTCGCCATTTTGACGGTAATTCCTAACGGAAACCCTCTTTTTTATCGGCAAAATATTAGAGCAATCGATTCACAATAGAGAGGAGTAGATGATTATCACTTAGTGCCCGATTCAGACTACGAGATGAATGCGTAAAAACTTCCCAATCAATTCGAATACGACCATTTTCGACCATAAGAGGTCGACATACGACCATAAGAGATCCACTCTTCATTACCAGACATCAGCCGTTTCAGAAATGGCTCGATTTTCAGTTGAAAATTCATTTGCGTTAACTCATGTGGCGACCATTCACTGAGATTCTATTTGTATCCAACCTTATGTGATTCAATGAAGATTTTTGCGCCATGGTTAGCTCATCGACAATCACAAGAGTGCTTATGGGGTGATCGAACTTGATGATTTCTATTATTCTATTGACATTTTCGGTATTGACCTTCCAGAATGTGGTGCAACTTTGGCATCAAAATTATCAGAACGGCACAGTGTTAGGACTACAGTAGAACTCCAATTATCCGAACTCCGATCAACCGAATCGCTGATTATCCGAATCGCTTTGAAACACTGAATTTTTTTTATGTATGTATTTGTACCTAAATGTTCATATGTACATAAGTACATTCTTTTATTTTTATATATTCTTTTTATGTACTTTTACTTCTTTTTACTTTACTAATGCATACAATGCCAAAAATAAGCTCTTTTACTTTAAAATCCCCTTTTTTCAGAAAAAATCCAATTATCCGAATTTTTGATTATCCGAATGTGATCCGGTCCCAATTGATTCAGATAATTGGAGTTCTACTGTATTAGAACTATTAAATTAAATTTTCCCCCGCAGGGCTTGCATTTTCTCTGGTGTCTATTTTTGATGTGATCTCTCTTGAGTAAGGAGTCACATCTTTCTAACGCCATCTAATAAGAAGTGAGGTGAATAATGAGATAGTTTTGGCGATTTTACTATTACTTTATTTTACTTTTTTTAGTAGTGGAAGTCGGTTTTGTGAACTTCTTTTATAATAAAGGGTCGATTTTTCATCTTTTCGACTTTTCAAACATATGAAAAACAAAGAGGAGTCGACCCTCTATATAATAAATTATGTTTTAATACTGTATCTTGAATTAATTTTAATAAATTGAATCTAACTTATAAAAAAATGTGTAAAATTAAAATACACATCAATATTAAAACATGATCATATAAATTTAAAAAAAGTTATTTCTGATTCGAGACATGTTTTTGTGCAAATTGAAAGCCGGCTTCACAGCCACTTGGCTATTATTCCAGTATGATAAAAATAACTTTTTAGTGACTTTCCAAACACGCGAATGTTCATTTTTTATTTATTATCTGCTTTTTATAAATTCGTTAGAGTTAGCCTTTCTACTTGCAGTAAGAAACGAGAATATAATCCTAGTGTGGGCGTGAAATGGTGCAAATTATGTATTTTTAACTAGAATCTCTTTTTCGAGCAAAGATATTTAGAGTTATCACACCTTCACTCAAAAGAATGGGCATAGCTGTCGTTTGGCATACAATAAAATGCAACATTCAAAATAGGTTATATTGATCCATATTTTCTAGCACTTTCAAAATTGACAGATTGTCCGAAGATCTTTCATTCTTCTGCAATTTCTAATTACGTTGTAGCTTATGTTTCTTACATTCATATTTTTCTTTAGTTGCTTTTGAAAATGAAAATTGACTCATTTTCCACATTTTTTGATTATAAATTAATGAATTTACAGAAATTCAAATTTTCTCTGAAATTTCTTACTAAAAATTTAAAATCTTTGTATTAATTTATAACAATAGTTAATGCCATAGTTAACTATGACCAGTTTATATTTCCTTCATAATTTATAAGCGTAATTTTCAGTAAGATGTAATTTTGCTCCATTTTTGGGCGCTAATTTTGTGCAGCAAAGAATAGTATTTAAAGAGATTACAGCTGATGTTTGTCTTTACAAAGTTGAATTGGAAATGTTGGGGGAAATAGAATCTATATTTTGCTGAAAATCTCAGAAGTCTTCCGTTTGGAGTTCAGTTTTAAAAAATAACTTCTTAAAACTATAGATACTTATTGATATTAGGTTTTTATATATTTTACATTTTTTTATTTTTATTTGACAGATCTGGCAAAAAAAAACAAAAAGTCGGAAATAAAGTCCACTTTTCGACTTTTTCACAAAAGAAAAGTCGATTTCGGCATTCCCAATTCATCTTACAAAAGTCGATCAGGCGAAATTCGATTTATAGAACTGATCTTAGACTGATCCGGTAAATAACTTTCAATCATATTAAATTAAATAATTTGTATTGGAGAAAAAAAGAGACTCGGTCGGTTTCTCGCAAATTTGGCCAAGCATTGCATAAGGTGTAATAAAAAGAAATCCATTGTCTTCCTAATAGATGGCTTCAGTAGTCTGTATTTGGTGTTGTATAAATGGCATCCAGTTCCACTAAATAATGTTAGAAAGAGGAGGCTTTCTGTGAGGGAGGCATAATGGAATTAAATTCAAAGTAGCAACAAGTCATCGAACAGATCGATACATATCATTACACTAAATAAAACCTTTAATACCATGCAAAACAATGCAATTTAATGGAAGATGTAGTAAAAATCAATATAATGGACATGAATATGAGTTACTGCCAAACGGAAATTGTAGAAGAATGATTAGATTTCGGAAATATTTGTCAATTTGTATGGTAAATAGTAGAAGGGACCTGCAAATGTAGCACATTTTCATTTTCAGATCCAGTTTTAGCAAAGGCGTAATGTGCACTAAACCTGTAACTGAATATAAGATATGAATTTAAAAACATATATGTTAAATCCGTCATTTATAAGGAAAGGTCCAAAAGGGATATGATTAATCTATTGATTTTTTAAATATGGACAAGCATTATAAAACATAATCGATAAATATATCAAGTACTGCAGTCTATGAGTTAGTAGTTGTAGAAAAACCGGTCAGTTTGTGTGAGAGAAATCAAACTTTATTTGGCAATATAACAAAATAAATATTTTACGGTTTAAGTTTATTTGTAGGAATTTATTCACTTACGTTATAGTTATTGTGTGCAAAATTGTTTTGAATAGAACACCCAAAAATGCTTGAAGCAATGTATTAAATTGTTATATAAACCGATACAAAATATTTTGTTTCCCAAATATTATGTACATTCAGTGCATCATTTCCAAGTTCAAAGTATAAAACCAATTTTTATCTGCAATTTTGTATGCGAGATATCAGAGGGACTGTTGCCATTTTGACAATTCAAATTTACAAACCAAAACGTAAAAAAGTACCTGCCAAAAGACAGAGAGACCTATGTGCCTTTATTGTTTTAACAAGTCTTGAGACAAGTTTTGTCTTAAAATACCTATAGTCTGACTAATATCCTTTAATGCGTTGCACTTTCTTCGTATCAAATAGTATATAAACCGATCCCCGTGGATGAGAGTATAAGAATTACATTCCTCGACAACATATTTATTCTAAGTGATTGGAGTATTTCCAGTTTGGCCAATTGTCGTTAGACATTTATAAAATTTCGTCTTAAATATGTCTGTGTTTGTGTGTTCGAGATCGGCCTAAATTTAGTATAAAGATAACATCAACTTGAATTTCCCTTTTTAGTAGCGGCTCAAAGAAACGATTGAACAAATAGCCGTGACACTGTCACATTGACACCGTTGTACGGTTATAGCAAATGTTTTCATGCTTCGTTAATGGTAGCGTAAGCCAAGTAAGCTGATTAGAAACAAAAAAAAAACTAGAATTTTTTATTCCAAATAAATTGACGAAAATTGAAAGAAATGTTGGTTTGAATTTCATGATAACCTTAACGCGTAACTTCACCAGCTACACTGTGCTTCATGTAACTTCAATTCTTTAGTGCACCATAATCCTTTGTATGGTAAACAGATTTAAGTTATTTAGCGCAATTTCCGAAAATATAATAATAATTCATCACCGATCTTCGGTTTTCTTTAAGAAAGGTAGAAATGCTGACATTCTATACCTATGCCAGGATTTTTTGGCTGATAGCTCCAATATGTAGGTAACAATAGAATATGTCATAAATGAAGTCGTAATATTTTAACACATAGTAATTAGCAACGAAATACTTTTGTCAAAACTCACATTTCTCTTTGTGGTTGTTATCTATTAGAATGTAAATCAACAGGTTTTATCTCCCCTTGAGATATGGTTGAATCAAATATTAACAATATGTTAATAGTATTATTGGCCACATACGCGAAACTATACACTTCGTTTTGGCTCTTAATTTATTTGTTTATATCACTAATTTATCTTCAATTCAAAATATTGCGTTTTTCTTGGCCTAATGAAAATCACCTTGCACCCGTTTATTATTTAACACGCTACACGTTTTCCACACAAAAACTCAAAAAAGACTAAAAACTTGCTGTCCGTGTGGCTTTTTCAAAGGCCGCCGTTGCCGTTTGCTTCAAAGCAATCTGCAGTGATGCTGCCGTTTTTGCTGACAACTGTTTAAGAGCAGCAGCAACAGCTGTAGCAGAATGTGATTGTTCGTTCCAATGCTGTTTCTCAGGTAACGATAACAGAAACAACAGGCAAATGTGACGACAAAAGCTAACTCGCATCGTTATCTTCTCTCTCCGTTTTGTAGTGAGACAGTCGAGACAATTAAATTTTCAAGCAAATAATTTACCTGATAATAGATACGAGTACTATCAAAATGGCACTATAGTTGTCTAGGGAGCAAGAGTTTTCTGTAGTTTTATATAGGGAGGTGTAAATAAAGGTCTCAATTCAATTTCTCTTGGTATTTTATGGCTTTATTAGAAAGTACAAATACGTCCACGTATTTATGCAAATGTCTGACTATATTTATTCTCAACGGACTATTTGATAGAGTGTGTGGCATGGTGTACCCTCGAGCCTGAACCAAAGATCGTCCAAGTTTATTTATTCAATTTTAGTTCACTTTTGACCGAAATAGCATTTCCAGCAGCATTTTTGAAAAGTAAAACGGCGTTACGCCTCCTTTCCGAATTCTTCGATCTCACTGCTGCAATGTTGTTATTTAATATGGTAGGAGAATGAGGGGTGAACAAGAACAAAATACCTGTTTTCAGACCACCCTTTACTTGACAAATTGGAGGATGAGCAAATTTGCTGCTCTTTTGTACATTTGTAACAGATATGGTTGAATGTTGAATGTTTCTGCTTGCCTATTTATTTGTTAGCGACAACATAAATAACCATTAACATTTGGTTGTATGTTTAGTGTTAGGGTTAGATTGAATCTGTAGTGTTAAGAATACATTAAAAGGCAATTTTGGATTATTAAACCATTTTAGTCGAAAGTTTGAGTTTGTATTACAAAAGTAGTTCAGTTTTAATATAAGGAGTATGATGAAAAGTCAAGAAAACGTTGTGTTATGCTTAAATATTATGATTGACCCAATTTCGGATTAATTGAATTTATGAACTCAAAATTGTATTCGAATTTGAATGATAAGCTCTTTGTGGTAACTCGAGCAGATAATGCAAAAATTGCGATAGGATTTGACATCATTCGTGTGATAGGTATCTGAAGGATGAAACTAACTGTACCACTATCATGAATGGTATTAAACGATATATATTTTTACGATTGATCAAATTTTGGTCGAGACGGACTTACGAATTCTATGGTATCTTAAAATCTGATTTTTTGTCATATCCACCATTTTCTATGATGGATATCAGGGCGATGGGGTACAAAAGTTATGATAAAAAAAATATGTTGTAGAGTGTACAGAATCGGAATCGGTGTAAAAAATATCATCGTTTTATGAAAAATTACAGACAAGCGACCGCTTCGATGTGTCTAGCAGTAGCCGAGTAATCGTCTAGTCTTGAAAATGCGTTCGAAATTTTCTTTAAACTGTCTCGTCAGGTGAGTTTAAATATAGAACACCTGTCAACTCGCAAATTGGCCACAGTCCTGCTGAGTTACATTTCGAGAAATTTAATACTTTTGGTACACTTTGTACTGGTATTTTAAAAGAATAATTAATTTCGATATTAATTAATAAACACATCATTGCTTATTTAAAATCATGACTCGGTCGGTACTTTCCATGACTGGAAGTAAGTGCAAATTTACATTAGAACCCGCCATATCCCATGCACTGAAGCATATCTGAAAAATTAATAGGAATTTTAACTTGTATGAAATTAGTGTATTGGGTTTTGGCATCATCTGGAGCAGTTTTAAAAATTAAACTTTACTAGGTCATTTAATACCATTAAATAAATAACTATTTGATGTCGTTACTAAAAATAGTCATAATTTTCACAAAAAAAAATTACAAAAATGGACTTGCTTCATATTTTCTTTTCTATGTAACTCAGTAACTAAATTTAAATTTAAATCTGCAAGTCAAAAATACTCAAACTCCGATGACGATTCCACAGTATAATTTATGGAATATGAATTTAAGCATGACTTAATAGTACTGCTAAAAGTACGTATTACGTTACGTTACGTTAATAACGTAATTTCAAAAAAAAAAAACTTTACTCACATTGAAGGAACGATGAAAATTAACAAACTGCCATTAAAATTTAAAAATTTTGAAAAAACTTAAGCGGCTATTCGATGAAACCGTAGATTGAGCAAAAAGTGTTTCATTTTAATAGTAGGCATATTTTGAGAGGCATTAGAAGCGTTAAGAAACTCAAATACATTTTTTAATTCTTGTAAATAATTCTCTCTTCAATCGTTGTGACAAATAGTAAATTTTTATCAAGTGTTTTTAACAGAATTTAACAAATGATTGGGTCTAAGCGTACTCCACTTTCTATGAAATGTCTCCTGCTGTGTTATTAATTACTGCCGAGAGGTTTATATCAGGAATTGCCTCAATTATCAATCAAATGCGTTGTTTTCAATCAATTAAATTTGTTAGCATTGAATGAATTTCTTGTTTGCAATAGCGTCAGAGGAAAAAATCAGTTGCATTCGATTTAAAAGATCGTTGGGAGCCGACAGAAGGCGCACTTCCTTGAAATCAGTATATTAGTTAATTTCAGCTGAAATTCTGTCATAATAGGCCCGGATATAGGTAAATTGTACTGTCTTACTGAAATTGCACACAGAGTCGAAGGAGACTCTCTTTCGGCGTAGTTCAACCATTCGGTATTTAAAATAAACATCTAAATACATACATATGCTACCTTGTAGACTGCGAGAAACAGATATGCTAAAACCTTGGATATTGTAAGCGCTGACACAGGAAAAATGCAACAAAGGGGAACCTGAACAGGTTATTCAAATTGGAAAAAAATGTGTTATCAAAAACCCCATTCTTTGAAAAATATATAGATATTATGTATCGTTTATTGAAATTTACAACTGCAAATTTGTAGTTTATCTAAGGCTATTTCAAGGCAAATCAATAATAACTTGTAATACTCACTATCTTTTTTCTAATAATGTCATTTACGTACCTAAAAAAATATCGAAAAAGAAGTAAATACATAATTTTATAAGAGAAAGTTTAAACTTAAACTACTAATTCATGATATTATGTAATAATCTTGAATTGTTAAATACAGTTCTATTATTCGTATAAATAAATTTAATAATGAGCTTATGTACAATAAAGTATATATTTTCAGTTGTACAAATTTCCAATAGTTATATAGCGGGCTAAACAATATGGATAAATAAATTACTCTAACATAAAAGAAATGTTTGTTTTTTTTTTTTTTTTTTTTTTAATTGAAGATATTTCAAATAGACGGTCCCGAATATAAGCCGTCCATACGCGCAACCAAAATCCATAACATAATTATTATTAATATACAAGGTGGGCCATAAGGGTGTTGGCGGTTTAAATATTCAATTAAAAATAAACTACGAAACATGAAAAAATATATATTTGTATTTTTAAAAAGTAGAAGCATGGGAATTTGTAAGACTTAAAAATAATGTTGTCCAAATGGCTTCCCTCGGCTGCTTGACACTCTTGGAACCGAAGTCGCAAATTTTGGAAAACTCGTTGAAAAGTTGTTCTCGGTATTTTGTTACTTTCCTGAATAATGTTCCTCTTCAATTCTTCGATTTGAGGTAGCCCCATAGAAAATATTCGCATGGAGAGAGATCGGGGCTACGTGTGGGCCATTCAATATCCCCCCTTTTCGAAATGAGTTTTCCAGGAAAAACATTTTTCAGCAGCTCTATGGATACCCTAGCCGTATGACATGTGGCCCCATCCTGTTGAAACCACATCCTCGAGGTATTGCCTTGAAGTTCTTGCAAAGCTGGCACCAAAAAGTCTGCTAGCGTGTTGCAATAATTGTTCGCTCTAACCGTCATCGCATGCCCTCTTTCGTCCCCAAAAAAGTATGGTCCAATAATACCGGTTGACGTTATCCTAGCCCACACGACAAGCTCAGGGCTGTGAAGTGGACGTTCATGAAAGCGTCGGGGATTAATCTCGGACCAGAACCGACAATTTTACTTGTTCACATGGCCATTAAGGTGAAAATTGGCCTCATCACTAAAAATCACGTTGTTGAAATTGTTGAACCGCTCTAGCATCAAATTGACAAAGTTAAGTCGGTTATTGGCATCATCGGGTTTTAATTCTTGGACTATCTGAATCTTATAAGCCTCCAAATTCAAATCACGTTTCAAAATTCGTCGTAAAGTTGTTCTTTTGACATCCAAAGACTGACTTCTCTTACGTGTTGACTGTTGCGGACTTCGCTGAACTGAAACACGAACACGCTCACGAAACACGAACACGCTCACGATCACGAACCGTAATTGGCACTGTTGAGTCGGTTGTTTCGAACATTCTGATCCATTTTCTTATCACATTGGCGCTTGGAACTTCACTTAAATCGTGTAAACCGTGTTCATGCCGATACAAACGTCGTGCAGTAATCACTGATTGATTGTTTTCGTAATACGCTCGGACACAAAATGCACGCTGCACTCCCGTGTACGGCTCCATGGCGACTAAAAAAAGAAAGCGGCGCAGCGAACAACCACCCGCCACCCCGCGCCGCGCGTTACGAGAAATTGAAGAATTAAACCGCCAACACCCTTATGGCCCACCCTGTACTTTCACCCAAAGGAATGAAAGTACTCGTACTTGTTAATTGATAGGATTTACCAAATGTGTTTTATGATACTACGCACGATAACTGTTGTAAAACCTAGGGGCTATGAACGGGACCTCTTCTTGTAGTTCGCACATACATATATTGACAGATTTTTCGGGAATCAATTCTTTCCTCTAGTTAGGCGATCAATGGTTAGGTATAAAATTCTTGGTAAAATTTGAAAAGACCGGCCGATTATCTATACGCCTCTCGATACCACCCGTAAATAAATGACAGTTTTAATATATAGGTATATATTCATATATAATTTCATATCTTCTTTCTATTTTTTTGCTCTAAACCCAGTCAAATTTAGTACACCTTATAGATTTGTGTCTAAGAATAATCACTATGGGAATTTCAGTCAGGTGAACTGATTACATACACCTTTCACCCAATATCATTTTGCGTTGGTGCAAATGTGTGCCATTTTCATTCGAAGAACTGATGCGTGCTAAATTATGCTAAATTTAGTGCAATTACATGAAATATATGTATTTTGATTTTTTCCAAATTTTATGAACCATTATAATGTTATGTAATTGCCATAAATTTCAATGACTGCGACTTAGAAATTACAGCGAAAAATAAATAATAAAAAGTCAAAGTCAAAAGGTACTTAGTACTTTTAGACGTTTTAATTTCTGTTATCATATTTCTGAACGTATCACATGAAATATAACTTCGTTTTTTCGGATAAAGGTATAAAAATTAACCCCATTGTCACGATCCTTACGGCAACTTCCACACAAATTAACCGATTTTTCCAAGTATTTCCCCGCCTAACTCATAGCTTGCGATGACCTGAATATGCGTTTGTTGTTTTGCTTTATAATTTTCAGTCAAATGTGAAAAATTCGACAGGCTAACCTTGCCTCTTCTGGTGCCTTCCATACAAGTTGCGGATATAAACCGTATATTTTTAGGTTTCTATCTTCCATTTTTAACATATTATAAGTCGTCGCTCCCCTTCTGAATATTATAGAATATTTTCCCTGTAACTCCTATCTCGCGGGCTCCAGCAATCTACAGTTTTGTTCACCATACATATACATTTTTTTGTAATGGCCGTCAAAATGTAAGAAAAGACGGTTAAGTAACCATGCCGCTTCCGGCCTCTCACACAAATAACCGATTTAACCCACATATTGTAAGCTCCATATCTTTCAAGCAAATGCATTAAGTTGAGCCAAATTTGGCACACGTCATTCGTCTGATAAACGTAGCCCTTAGACTAGAAACGGACTGCAATATCATTCCACTTCCTCTCACACAAAACTAACATTTGCAAAAAATACAACATTTACTATATGCATTTTTGCTCAATTCAGAAAAATTAAGCACCAGTCTACCATTTGAAAAAACTAGATATGTCTGAAAATTAAAATGCATTATATTTTCCCATACCTCCTACGCAAATTGATCAAGTTACCGAAATTCAGTTTTCCCTTTGCAATTTTTAGTTGGCAAATTTTATTAATCTACATTTTTTTCCAGCTTATGGCAGTGCCCTCTCTAAAACCACCCACGCAAATTATATAGTTTAACGTACCTATGTTCATATCTTTCATTCAAGTGCACTAAATTCGGAATGATTTTGAATGCATCAGGTGTTTAGTAAAATTAGTTCTGAGAATGAAATTAAACTGTGTTGTCAAGCCCTTAGAAAACTCCAACGGTTCCATTATAATTTTTAAGTGGAAGTCTTTACTTAATTTTGTAATGGTCTTTTTTGTAATTTCAAAGTGTCTTCTGGCAACTGGAACGCTTTTGCACCAACGTAATTATACGTAATTTAGCCAACTGGCTAGAACTTCTGTACAGGAGTTTGTTCTATCCATATCTATTTACCTATCCCATATTATGTAAAAAATACATTTAAAATAGCAAAGATATCAACTTGAAGCATTTAACCACTTTTACGTATAAGTAAACCATAAAAATCTTAAATATATAAAAGTTGCCGCACTGCGGATTATAGTGGACAAACTTTAACAAATAAAAAATAATTACATATTTGCAGCGGCAAATAAAATTTTGTGTAACACCTCTTCTATAGAGACATTGTGTAGTGACCCTCTGGATTGTGAACATAAACAGACAAGCATACATGTGCCAGTTAAAAAAGATGTCTTGAATGGCGGAAGATGGTTATATCTTCGCATGAACTAATGTACAACTTACGCAAAATGCAGGGAACAGAACTTGAAGTGATAAAAACAATTTTTTGTCTTTTGCCAGGAATAGTACTCTGTGATAGTTGTCTTCTGTGTTTAGAGACTCCTTTCAAAGTTTACATTTAAAACTTCAACTACTACTCCGAATGTCCCGGAATACTTTCATAGAGAGTTGATGGTGTTAAAGAATAAAAACAAAAATTCAAACTTTAGGTTAATTCACGTTTCGGTTTCCTTCTTCACAATGTAGAAGTATGTTATGTTTATCATTTAACAGGCCGAAACATAAAAATAGCGTTTAATACACTTATAAATATATAGTACCAAGCATTTACTTATATATAGTACCATATCTTCTTCTTCTTCTTTATATATATAATTCTACTGGACGGGCGTTGTCAGTGAACTCCTCCTAAACGGCTGGACCGCTTTGCATAAATTTTTGTATATGCGTCTGGGTGGTGCCCGGGATGGTTTATATTTACAATTCGGTCCAATTGGACAAAGGGGCGTGGTACCTCCCATACAAACAAAAAATTAAAAATCAATTATTTCTGCTCCTGCTTACGGTATTTGAACAAAATTTGGTGCGTAGGTTTGGTGTACATATCTTAAGTGCTACTGTAAATATGGGCGGGATTGGACAATGGGGCGTGGTATCTCCCATACAAACCATAAATTAAATATCCAATATTTCTGCTCCTGTTTACGGTATTTAAACAAAATTTGGTACATCGATTTGGTGTACACATCTTAAGTACTACTGCAAATATGGGCGGGATTGGACAATGGGACGTGGTACCTCCCATACAAACCATAAATTAAATATCCAATATTTCTGCTCCTGTTTACGGTATTTGAACAAAATTTGGTACATCGGTTTGGTGTACATATTTTAAGTGCTGCTCAAATATGGGCGGGACTGGACAATGGGGAGTGGTACCTCCTATACAAACCACAAATTAAAAAGCAATTATTTCTGCTCCTGCTAACGGTATTTAAAAAGAATTTTGTATTTCAGTTGAGTGAACATATTTTAAGTTCTTCTACAAATATAGGCGTTTCTTATTATGATAGACCGATTGGCATGAAACATTTCCAATAAAAATAAAATTTCAAGGCAAAGCAACGTTTGCCGGGTCGGCTAGTTTTATATATATACGAGAACTCTTTTAAAATTGTATGCGCGATGTCGCACGAAATTAAATAATAATATCGTTGGAAACGGCCAACTAGAATTGTTACAACTTACCACAACTCTACTAAAGTCAATATACCACTTATCGTCGTGTCGTTATCGTATGTGTCGTTCTATTATTTTTAATACACCGATTGCACCTGCTACTTCTCACGGGTTTTCAATCCCTTTAAGGTTTCACTTTAGTAATAAAATTGCAATATAATAATTAATTTGTAATCAAAAAAACATTATCATATCACGCAGGAAAACGAGTCTTTTTCCAATATACTCGTAAAACACGTCTTCTTCCAATATCAGTAGCGGAAAGCTACTGACATGACGAATTATTTTTCATTTTCTTGTGGGATAATATTAATGTTTAAAAAAATCGATCTGAAATAAACATTGTATTCAAACCAGTTTGTTCAAATAGACGAATTTTTTAGAAACCCGGTTTTGGAGTAACCCAAAAAATTTTCTATTTCACAAATGCGATTCAGAAAAATATTACATTTTACATTTTTATTGAGAAATTTGCAAATGATATTTTAAACGAAATATGATATTTGTAACTGAAATCAGTCAGATGCATGACAGAAATATAAGTAAAAGAAAGAACTGGCAATTTCGCATTTTTTTCCAATAAATTCTCGACATATCATCATTGTCGTCAACAAAATTCATGGAATCTGGCAATCTCTCAGGCAAAATGTACATGAAAGGCCCAAAAATACAATTTTATTGGGGTTGAATTGTAATCATATGTCTAACATATTTTTGAAGTTGGCGCTCGTATCGCTCTTTTGGCGAAAAAATACCCTCTACAACAAAATTAATAAAAATGTTGTAACTTGGTTACAAATAAATGTGAATAAATTTGATTGAAAATTATTGGGCGAAACGAGGAACAACTATGCATTATACGAAATTACATTTATTAAAATTTGCGCATATGCAATCTTTTGTACAATCCTGGGAAACGCCTACATTATGTAGGTGTACCAGGACACAAATTTCACGAATTTCAGACTGGTGAACTGACTTACGTATGTTTTCACTCAACATCCTTTTGTGAAATGTCAGAACGGATGTTGTATAGGATGCTGTTGTTGTGGGAGGTATCAGAAAGGGGATGGTTTACTGGTTAATTTTTCCTAAATTTTGCAATATACATATAAAGTAATGTAGTAAACAAAAATCTTTGTTGATATAGTCTACGAGGTAGTAATTACAGGGAAAATATTGAATTCCGATAAATCCTTGTATTTTTTTGGAAGGTACAGGGCCGCTTCTTTGCGGTCTATTTTCATTCTCGAACATTACTTTAGTAAACCCTTAAAATGTAACAAGTTTTACTGAAATTAATCTAACTGTATAGAAGATTTTAATCTAATAATACATGGATTAAATCAGTTGTTTGCATGGAATGTACCCCAAAGGGCATGATTAATCGGTCGATTTTTTTCGAATTTTATCAATTAATAATACCCGGCTACTGACTGACAGACTATTACACTGTGCTAAGTTTTACGAAGTTTCAAGAAGATTTACTGCAGTTGACGTGCCTGTCAGAAAGATATTTGGTATCCTAAATCCTTCTTTCAGGTTTTTAAATTTTTTCCGTATCAAATGACATATACTTGACAAAAGTCTGACATTACAGCAATATTATCTTATTCAACGGCATGTTTAGGCAGATAGACAAACACCTTAGAGAATCTATGGCAGAATTACAAGCCGATCAACTGGAAGTCCGCGCTATTTTTATCGACTCAATGTAAACACTATTTCACATATAAAGTTAATTTATTTGAAAAAGTCAATATAACTAATTATGAAAATAAAAACAGTGCAGAAATTTCTTGCAAGGTATGCGACTAACATGTACTTGGTGTTGCTGCAAAAAATGCTCAGAATTAAAACACAATAAAATAAAAAAATATAATAAATATTAGTTTCTGAAGTCCTCTGTTTAGGAAGTGTATTGGAATTATTATTGACGAGAACTCAAGCAATTTCAGGCTACGAATTAGGGATTGTAGTAGAAAATTAAATTCCGGTGCAGAAGGGGTGTGGTTACTTAATCTATTTTTGTCCGATATTGTAGAGAATTGCAAAAAAGTATTTGAAAAAATATAGGTTACTATAGCCGACTAATTACAAATTACAGAGAATTGATTGAATTTGGAAAATCGGTCAATTTGTTTTGGAGGTAAAAAAATGGGTGTGATAATGTGCTCCGTTTTCATAAGTAGGGTTTTCCGCTTACTTTGGTAAACATTCCACGTGTTCTAAATCCGACTAAATTAAGTTCAACTGATTGGAAGATATGAAGCCAATAATATATGGGTTTAACCATTCGTTTATATGGGAGATACCAGAAGGAATGTGGTTAATCGGTAAGTCTTTTAAAATTTTAGCAGAAATTATGAAACCATGCTGGTTACTTGTGAGCAGTTACATGGAGAAAATAGAATTTCCTGAAATCTGTTAAATTATATGGGAGGGGAACAGAAGTGGTGGATCGATTTAGGCCATTTATAATCCACGGCTACAATTAGGGGTAATATTAAGCTGCACCAAGTATTAAAAAGTTCCATGGAGATTTACAGCAGTTATCTCCAGCAACCAGCCAGTTAGCCAAGCAGATCATTTAAATCAATTATTTTTAAGAAATAATAAATGTGAGTTATTTTCTAAATGCATAAAGAAAAAAATAGTTCATATCATTAAAAAATTACTTGAGTTTATTTGTTCAAAAGCAGATTCAATTGAAAAAGGGGCGTCATAAAAATATTACCTGTTGATTTATATTACACATCCCATAAATCGTCATAGTTGGAGTTCACACAGCGGTAAAAGGTATTTGTTATTCGTCATGATCGACTATAATGTAGTATCTGTCCAACTTTTGTTTTGCCTATTTCTCGTCATTATATTACCACTTTAGAATTATCAATTTCCGTAACATAACAATAAAATTAAAGTACAAATATTTTCGATTGCCTTTAGCATTATGTTTGAAGGGTACTGATGATTCGTTTATGACGAGTTTATCATATTGTGGTTCGTCTTTTGAACATTGCCAAAACAAATTGGCAAAGTGTACGTACGTGTACTACATGGATGTTCTCCAAAGGAAATGCGAAGAGAAAATACTTTCTGTAAATGCCGCGACAAGGCGCGCCGTGTAGAGGCGTAGTCAAATGGCGAATATTGTAGCATTTGACAAATATTTACGAAACGTGTTTGCCGCTAAAATAGATGGTGGCAATATTCTTGCATACTATTATTTATACCTAAAATAAAGAAAAAAATAAGCGCCATGCTTTTCTTATGCGTCTGTTGCATCAGTACAGGACAATATGCTCTGCAAAATAATTTAACTTTTTACTTTTATGTACAGCAAATATAAAATAAATGTATAGAACTTAATAACAAAGTTTGGCACCGAGAGGAGAGTCTAAAGTATTCTTGGCAGATTTCTAATTTCTGTTACACGAGTAAAATGTCAAGAAAAAGGCACTAAAGCCCCACTTCTGGGAACATTCATGAATTAGCTATTAAAAGTAATATATATTCGAATGCATATGTATGTATGTATACTTATATATACATATATATGTGTGTCTAAATACATATAAACAAACTAATTGTACTTGTACTGACTAAGTGGCCTCTGAAATGCTTAGAGATACTTAAAATAGAAAATAAACAAATAATCTGAGTCATCCTCTAACGTTGTCTGGCACCAAAAATGCATGACGGCTCTGTCGTTGGCAAAATAAACTACACCAACAATAACAAATTGGCAGTTCATTTCTATTGGCTTGATCGGGAATTTTGCGTTTTTTTAAATTTGAAATACACTTAAGATTTACGCGTCATATATTGGAAGTGGCCAAAAATGTAATACACTTTAAAATCGTATGAAAATCTATTAACGAATTCTATTGGTACATGATAATAGCATTTAATTTAGTAAACATTCCGCTATACTATAGTAAGACGGTAAGATATATCAAAAAAACATTTTTCCGAAGTGGGAAATCATACAATGTGACTTGCTTAACAGCTGTATATTGTCAGTTTAGTCATGAAAATTATTTGACTTTACGGCACTCATTTTAATTTGTCGTGATAAAAAGATAAATAAAAAAAAATAAATAAAATCATACATTGAAATTGTAAGTTTTCTATAAATACTTGTTTCTGTTTCTGTAGATCAATAAATGGTACTGAGCATTAACACAAATAAACGAAAATATCAAGTCCTTCATTATTCACAATGTAGGTCGTTCTCATTAGAGAATAAAAAAGTTACTAAAAAACATAGTCTGGAAAATAACGTAGGTACAAAAGAATTGAAATACTACAACCAGGAAGTGTAGAGTTATCCATTTTTCGGTTTCAAGTAAAATTAAATACAACAGACACAAACAACTATTATTTCATTATAATAGTTGGACCTTGAAATTATGCACGAAATATAATGTTATTTGAATGACTGCCTCTGGATTGGTTACAGCAGTGGATCCTTTTTAGGTAGTTTTCGAAAGAATACGGTCAATGACACCTCCAGACCATAATGCGAAACAAACAATCACTTTTTTGGATTTAATAGCTTTTCCACAATCACTTCTGGATTATCCGAACCCTACATTCAACAATTTTCCTTCTTGACGTAACCACCGAGTGAGAAATGAGCTTCATTGCTAGAAAAAATTTGTTCGACTGAAAGTCCACTTTTGAATCACAACTTTTGTAGTAAGTTTTAACTATTTTCAGGCGTTCTTCGTTTGTTACACGCTCGATATTTGTAAATGGCAAACCTTTCACTAACTAACACTTCAGACGACAAGTATTTAATAGCTGACAGCTGAGGTTTTGAATCCATTAAGATGATAACCCTATATATATGTCTTTAGTTTTAGCTGAAGACGAAAAACTTGCATCATCCTTCAAAAAGGTTGTGGTAGGCAAGTCGTAAACAGTTCAAAAAAGACCAAGAATGAGCTGAAGACAAAAAACGATCTGATGACCAGCAACCGGTAAAAGTCACGCCCAACATATATGAGATTAACAATTAACAATTAGGAGCCCTGTTGGCATATCAAGCGGATCAGTCAAATACCTTTTAATAGAGTATCAAACGTGTCAAGCGTCTATTCTTTTCTTTTTGCTTGGTACTTGAATAGACATCCTTATCTATTATACGCTAGACGTAGAAAGTAATTTCAAGAGTTTCGTTAGTACTTTAAAAGCATAGTCCTTCTAAAGGAGTTTTGCTCACACTCTTCTGCGCCGTCCATTGAGTTCGTTGTCCAAAACTTTTCGTGCTGGAGTATTTATTTCCATCCGCACACCATAACCCTGTATGTCGCTGTATATTGATGCTCTGGACCAAGTTAATGTCAGCACATTGCTCATACTGCTCATTGTTCATGCGACGCCAATAGTCTCTATTAACGATGATGGGTCCATGTATATCCCGTATTATATTTTTCACTCGAAAACTCTGATTCATCAGCATGTGTCATAACACAGGATTCTGGATCATACAATAAGATATGTAAAACAAACATTCGCTACAGTAGGATTTTTGTTTGTCGAGAGAGAGGTTTATCATTTTATCGCTGATTAGCACAATATATCTCCATGCTGATATAATTCGTTTGGTTTGCAGCGGACTCGAGATTAATTCATCACTCCAAAATTATGGTCGTCAAAGTTCACATAGCGTCCTATGCGAGCAGACTATTTGTTCGTCGAAACAAATAACTTTATTTTGCCCCGTTTACCGCCAGACTAATTTTTGCAGACTCCTTCTCCTGCTTGAGAAGGCTACAGTAACATCTCGCAGTTTTCTGATAATAATGCCTATATCGTCCTCATACGATTGTTAACGATGATACCAGTCGTGGTAACTGCAGCTTTGCTCATAATCATCTCCAACAGTATGTCGCACGATAGGCTACCACCTTGTCTAAATCCTCATTTGGTATAAAAAGCTTCATTAAGATTTTTTCCCATCGTCACTGAAGATTTCGTGTCAGTCAACGCCATCCTACAAAGACGTACAAGCTTCACGGGAATTCCAAACCCGGAAGGTAGGCGAAGGCAGCTTTATGATCGACGAAGGGATGGTACGTGTCGATCTGTTTTTTTTGGGTCTTCTCCAGAATCTGCCGTAGTGCGAACACCTGGTCAGCTGGCGTTTTGTCAGGTCTAAGGATGTACTGATTAGGCCTAATAAAGTCAGCTAGAAACGGCTCTAGACAAGTCTCAATTGGTATCTAAAAGCTTAATTTTTGAAATACTCGTGTACCGTTGCGTTATCACTTGTGTACGTTACAAAGCACATTATTACGGGAAATGGGGCTTACGGACCTATGCTTATGATTCGGAAACAAGCGATCATTAGCGAAGGGACTCCCCTTGACATGTTTCGAGGATAGAACAAAAAATACTTTGAAAACTTTGAAATAGTTTTGGACGAGCAAGTAAAGACTTTAGAAACAATAAAGAATAGCGTTATTTTTGGGGCACAGTAAGATCTGATTATTGCTGGCTTTGCCACGGATGATAATTATCGAAGTAACGTGTATTTATGTGACGTATCGCTTATACAAGACAAAAATAACGCATCTATATTTTACTTGTTGCCAAATGCGTCACTGTCAAACTACATGCATTGCGGAAAAGACCTGCTATTACAAATACTGCCGGATAATCCTGATAAGCGACTATGAAAATAGATGTGGAGTGTTGATGTCTTCTATATTTAAGACTGCCTTGTTCTAAATTGACGTCTAGATAAATACTACTGTCACTCTTTTGATACTACTAAATGCAAAGAACAGCGATACACATACAGTAGCTACGTTTATAAGCATTTGTGTTAATCGAACTGATTATTAACTGATTTGGTACAGATATACATACATATGTATGTGTATATATATATATAAATATATAAAGATGAACTTATATGTATATATGGAGTAGGTATTTCTATGCTGATATTATTATTATATCTCTTGTACACGCAAATATATAGAACAAAAACAAATGTAACGCAACGAAATTCTTGCTGTTGTTAGGTTTTTGGGTTAAAAGCATCCACATAAAAAATATGAATATTCGCATGGACCACACAAAGTGCTCTCGTAAATCTCTTTAGCGCGCTTTCGTTTTGTTTTTGGATCTGCTTGCTCACTAAGCACATGTTTTCTCTGCAAAAGATGAACTTTTAAATGTGAAAATTTCTCCTAAAAGTTGCCAAGAGTCTACATACGTACGGCTATCTATATATGCATGTACGTAGAAACCTGGCAGTTTTATAATGTGTTTTTGTTTCTGCATGTACAAGTGGCATATTAAATGTTGAGACCGAAATATAATAGTAAAATCTGCCAAAAAAAAAAAAAAAAAAAAAAGAAACGTAAAAACTCACACAAACGTACACACGCGGCGGAAACCAAACACCTGTCATGTAAATATCTACATAGTTTACAGTGAATGACAATTGCCTAGGTGGATGTTTTATTATTTTTTATACCACAAAATTTTGATATTTATATTGTAATAATTAGAGAAGGCGTATAATAGATTTTTGTAGGTAGAGATTTTCCAAGTTGCTTATGATGTTTTTGGTGAAGCATTTACGAGTAGTACACAAATTCTCTGGGATTTATATTGTATGTCTTAGGAAAATATTGAAAATATTTCACTTTTTAAATCTAATCTCGGGGCAATTAGAAGAACGCAGTCAATATCACAGTTGCCAAAATGTATGCGAAATTGTCAATTTCGTCGGAAGTCGGGAACTAATCCAATGCTGAGGCAGTCTGGGTCCAGGGCTGTGTTTACTTACATATGACTGAAATTAGTATAATATACATATGTTGACAGAACATCACAATTTCAGGATATCACAACGCTGCAACTAAAAGGAGTACATTTCTCTAATTTGCTGATGAGATATTGACATAGCCTACATTAACATAATAGGACAACACCTTTCATTATGTGAGTGTACCAGGCTTACTTTTTCTTTACTCATACGTTTTTTTTAAACAAGAAAAAAAAAGAAAAAAACGTTAAAAGGAAAATAGTTTATATGACAATATGCAAATAAAACTATTTTGTATCAACATGCCTTTCGAGTTTCGAACGCAATACCCATAACCGTTGGATAGTGCTTCGTCTTTTTCTCTGTCAGGACTTTTCCGTAATTAAAATATAACAATAAATTTTGTATTAATGTAATTCTAGCTCAAAACTATATATGTATTGGCAAATTTAGACTCAAAAAAATATTTATACCATAATGGTGTCAGGTTGTCTTCATAGCAACTTGAGTTCGGGCTGTGATAAATAACCAATAATTAATAGAAATACCTTGAAAAAGACATCTTTCTTTCATAACGTTCTAAGGGGGCCAAACCTTATTCCATAGCAAACTAAAATTCCACCAACTAACAATAAGGTGGATGGCCTGGATGGATATTTTCAGAATGGCCAAAGGCTGACACAATTAAGTCTTACGCATCTGAAAAAATGCTAAAATAAAAAGCTTTAATAGGTTTTTGACCTAGTGTACAACATGGTTAGAACATTTAATATAATTTTACTAATCGCGGTACATATTTATAAGAGGAATCAGTACTTTCATATTGGTAGCCCACAACTACTAAGAACTTTAGCCTTTGAGTCTGACCGCAGCATACGACTGAACGACTTCAAATCCGTGACAGAATTCAGATACTCGGTTTTGGACTTTTGATTAAGCACAAGTTTAATGAAATACTAGTGCAATAGCTACCGTATTATAGGATATTAATGGACAGAAATATAACGATACCGAATGTATATCAAGAACAGCTCTAGTAATCCCGTGGCCGCTGTTGGAAGAGACTGAAATAAGGAACTTGGAAAGATGATAAGGGATCAAATCAAAGTTTCTGAAAGGAAAGAGCTAAACTCTTAGCATGAAATTTTGCATCCATTCAATCGCAGAAATTTGCAGAGCTGCAGACTCGTATCTTATAGAGATGGTGTGAACATCGGTCATATTAAATTCAACGAGATAGGGGTTAATCTCGAGAAAATTGAAAGGGTAATGGAAAGTACCGTAGAAGATGAGATCCCAATCTTCCTTCTCAAAAAACCAGGCCCACGGACAATCTAAACACCTGGTCGCCACATTTAGTCACAGTATTAATCAAGAATACATAGTTTGTCACAAATGGATACAATGGAACAACATTGATATCGAAGCCGGAAAAAAACAAACCTTGTTACCTACTGTTATATCGGAAAACCTATCACAAAGTGTAACCGCATCTAAGGAAAAGGATAGTGCAATTTTACGAAATACCTGTTAGGGCAGGGCGGTAAGGAGACTAACAGTTGGAAAAGTTGTCGCAGTGAGTCGCGATTTCGCAAAAACGTATGGCATTGCCTGGTATACAGGAAGTGGGAAATAATACAAGAATGTTGGCTCGTTCGTGTCCGTCGTTAAAATAGGTGAGGAAATGGAGCCAAATTCAAGCCCTATAAGTTGCTTAAACTAGAGTATTATTAACAAATTATAAGTATTAACACTATTTCATGTTTTTGAAAGTTGGCTATATACTCACTCTCTCTAGATTTGGTAAATTATATTGGTACTAAAAACTATTTGTGCTTATTATAATTATTCAAGTTTTTTGGCATATGAGATTTCTGCTTATACTTATAACTGTTCAAAAAGAAATAAGGAAAAATGTAAATGTTTCTTTTGCAAGGGTTTAATAATTGAAAAATAGTCTTGTTGGAATTAAATAGATAATAAATCGATTTTTTTTGTATAAACTGCTCTTGTATAAGTTGGTCAATTTTGAGTGACGTTTTTGCTATGTATGATATGAACCCTCTAATTTCATTTCCCGATATCTCATATACAATTCGAAGTATTTAGCATCAAGTCTGGCTTATATCCACACATTTTACGGTTACTTGGTTTTGAGTAGTAAAATGTACTTATTATTGTAATATGGTAATAAATAAATAGATAGGAGATATATTAAATTCCTATTATTACGCACTACTGCACTACAGGGACTCAATCACATTTGCAAGAATTGAGTTCAAAAAATCAGTAGTGCGATAGCATGGGAATAAAGACATTTAAAGAATAAAAACGTGTAAACCTCTAGGAAACTTGTTAAAGTGGAGTAAGTACACAGAAGAAAGTTGTACTTTATTATTGTTCTTCGGGATTGGAATGTCGTGACTTGAGTTCTCTTACGTTTAGAACTTAGCAAGTTTGTTTTCCAAAGTGAGTTTGAGTTTTCTATTGGAAAAATGAATAAATTCAAGTAATTGACTTGTATGCCACAGATTAATAAGTGTAGTAAATTCCACATAAAAAGCACGTTTATACCGAGGTGTTTGGGTACAAAAATAAAATAGAAGTTATAATTTTTTGCCTGTAATTTTTGTTTTTTTTTTGTTTTCGAAAACTGTCGTTATAGTGTCGTTCATGAACCACAATAGGTAAAATAACTGTAAGAAAGAATACGCTATTATGGACCAAATGTATAGAAAAACTAAAAAATTCGAAGTGAATAGAACAAATTTTACCTTAGCACACATTTTCTAAAAAAGCTGTTTCCAACGAGAACAGTTAATGAACTATGTTTTGTTTTGCTTGTGACAGTGTTAGCAACCAGTCAGTATTTATTGGACTACTTTGAACTTGGCACTATCGTGACGCATAAACCAAGAGGCAAGAAATGGATAACACTCAAACAACTTGCCTGGCAGCAGAAATTCATAAAGTAAAATGCCACAATAATCAAAGACATTAATTTTTAAGAGACTTTAGCGTGATGTTTTTTAATACTAGTTCTCCTTTGGCGTGATATTTATTCGATTGGCCGGCTTTTTGTGGATCACAATCATACATTCAAGTCTTGTCTCTCATGATAATATATTTTATGATTTATTTTTGGAAAAATTTAGTATTTTTAATACCAATTAAAATTTTATGCGTTTGAGGCCTAACATGTCTTTCAGAATAGAATTCATCGATCCGCTGGAAAATCTAAAATCATCAGCAAGATCTTTAATGGTTTGAACTATTATGGCACTAGTAAACAGTTTCTTACGGCAAAGTCTGTCTATCAAAGGCCTACTGGAGATTCTAAACATTGTGGCAGCAGAAATTCAATTTCTTAAATGCAACTTAATGCTTCAACAAAATCGCACATTCCAAAGATAAAAAAAATCACATTTGACAAATTGCCCTGCTTCCCATTAATTCGATATTTTATAGCTTCTCACATTCAGTGAGCTTGGACGTATTCTGTTTATAAACCAACTCTCCAGAATCAGCAGTTTAACGATATTCCAAACATCACTTTGAAAAGTATATTCTAAACCTGTCATTCGGTTTTTCGCCAAACACGACTGCTGCTCAAGGAAAAGTTTGCTGCTTTTAACGGGCTTCGAACTCCCAATTATATGACTAGACTAATGACATTTATAATTCGCAATTTGGTACAGACGTCTGTCACAGTGCTACCAAACTTCGGAAAACAATTCTGAAATTCTGGTCTATTTGGATTCATGGAAAGAAAACAGTGGCAATCGGTTCACCTCCTGTTTATATGAGATTTTTAAAAAATATTTCATATCAAAACAATACAGTGGGACAGTGCAGTACAGCATTTTGTAACAACATTGGTTTGATGCGAATGCTTTTGCTGGATATTGAATTATGGGCGAGTTTCGCCAATGATAGAAATTCAAATTAAATTGGAATAGTGAAATATTGGCCACTTCCTAAGAGAACAAACATATTTGTCGAGAAAAGTTATACTTCGCCTTTCAACTCGTTGCTCACTGTATACATGCCAAATGTTAATGTGTACGCTTGACACTGCCACTACATTGCTAAATTCATAGCATCGTACAAACAGTAATGATAATGAGGCGTAGATGACATCGAAATCAACAATATGACTCACAATCCATGTTGCCAGGTTGGCGTAATGTACACTATTTTAGCATATTTTTTTACGCGCTTAGAATAATAAGTTGACAATTTTCTAAACTTTCATTTTTTTGAAATTCGAAATTATGTTTACATATCATTATGCGACTGATTATGGACCAAAATTCCATAGATAGTATTACGGAAATTAGGAATGACAACCCTATTCTACCGAAAATGTAAATATGACATGCACTTCAATTACATTATTTACTGGTATTATTTTTCAGTAGCAGTATAATAAAATATAATTTAACATTTCGCAAAATACGAACTGCAGCTGCGATTAAGATAAATGAACAGGTATATGAACAAATCTTTATTTGAGAATATTAATTCTATTCACTGATGTTTAATATTATTCCACGTCAAAAACTAAGATATATTCCAATGTATTTGGGTGATACAACATACTGCACGTAAACCCTCAGTTGAATAAAAAGTAACAAATCCGTAGAACCGTTCATCAGTCACTTCTTATTGTGGACTACAAGGTTATAGGAAAACATTTTGGTTTAATTAAAGTTAATTTTTTAAATTTTCGAATTATTTTTAAGAACTATTTCTAACGCCTTTCCGTGACTTTACCGAAGCCAGTTAACTGGAAGTAAAAACTAATTTGTTTCAAAATGAAATTATAACACAAACCAGCATTGTCAGTTTGCGTTTTGAATACTGTTACTGTTACTTACTAATACTTATTGTATTGGCACATTTTATGTTCTCTTTCATTTGATACAGCAAAAATATAACACCCTGAAAGAGCTGTTTAAAGGACCAAATATATTTTGACCAAATGTTCACAATTTTTAAGGTGATTGAGCGATGTCTGCCTGTCTGACTGGTGGAGACAACAACTTTTTTAAATATTTACTAAGCTTCTTACAGCTGGAAACACTCCAATATTTTGCGAGAGCTGGGGATTATAAATGGGCTATGTTGGCCAATCCTTTCTTGTGCTTAACATACAAATTGTAATTCATATCTTGCAGAATGAAGCAAGTTAAATGTGTGTCCGTTTTATTGGTTAATTATGCTTTTAATACCCCCCATAGAAATGATCGATTTATCTTATATGTTCATAGGTTCATATTTTTTTATTAAGTTGCCCTAAATTTAGTCAAATGCGGTACGCATTGAGTGTTTGTCAACATAGGTTCTCAGAATTGTGATGCTTACGCGATTTGCATGGTATGGTACCTCCCATATAAATTGGACATATTTCCGAAATTAAAACTTGGCTTTGCAATTTCTTATTAGTTGGGTACAGCGACCAAAATTTCGTTTTGCAATATTCTGTAAAACTTGAACAAAATGTACCAAGTAACAATGTCTCACAAGTGAACTGAATGCAATCAAATCTGGCACACATCATGCATTTAGTGACGTGCCCGCTTAGCAGTTTCCATAAAAATTGACCGTTTTACAAAACAAATTCGTGAACTGAGGTTACATTTATTTTTGTTAACAGAAATGCGTTATAGTGCTTAGTAATATTTGCAAAAATCGATCGGGTAAGCACGTCTTCTCTAGTAACTCCCACAGGAATTAGCTACTTTAACCTATGTATTTCTAGATTCATACCTTTCGTTCTGTATATTTTAGTACGCAACAGTTATTTAGTAAACTAATTCCCGGAATGAACGCCCCTTCTTTCTATAATTTCTAAGCCACCGACTTTAGAAACTTAGAATTTTGGTAATATGTGAGTTAAATTAGATATGTGGTCCAGTATTTTTTTCAAAATTTCTCTTAATATTATGAAACAATTCAATGGAAACGTTAGTATATCGCCTATGGCACAAGTTGTTAAAATTGGCCCAGAAGAAAAAACTCTAATCCACATGGAGTGTCTAGTTATTAATTATGTTCGTTTCATAATTATATTCACTTATTACGAGCAAATAGCGACCTTTTTGCACGGTATCCTTTCATGCCTGTTAATTGATATAATTTGCACAAAGTCAGTTATATTCTATTATAACAGACGTGAAACAAAGCGACTGCGAAGCTCTACACAATATCTCAATGTATTGCTTGATACCATTAGCTGTCTGAAGCAAAAGGAAAAATGCCTGATGATGAATATACGAACGTGCAAAAAAGCTCTTAGTTATATCTCCCTTTATACTTATTGCTGCCAGCATTAAAGCAAAAAAGAATAATATGGATTTAATGTTTAGCACATCAAGGTCAAACATTTACGAAATGTTACTACTAATGTTACTTTAAAACAAAACAATCCTTGGTCTTACCGTCGAAGTAATTTACTTTTTTTCTGTAGCATTTCAATAACCTAGTTAAATTTACCATAATTGTTTAGCTTTGTTTCTGCCAACGTCACAGGTTGACGTATATTAAGTTCAACTAAGTTGTATCTTGGGACACTCATCGGTGGCCATATAATGTGCATACGTTATTGGTCATCATACATATATCCGTTTATCCGGGTAACTCTGGAAAAAGTGAAACTTTTTTATATTTGCCTAAACTTTACCTGTTAATTAAATGAAACGTGGATATTAATGTGGATATCATCAGATTCCCAGTTCTTTCTTATTAATACAATGGTTATTGCAAAAAACTAAAGATATATCGTAATCCATTTCAAATTTCGTTGGGAAAAACGTTGTATATCAATATCTTCTACAAAATATGGAAGGATATACAAACATATTTTTGTGAGCGTAGTTATTACCACCGTATCTGTTATGATATCACCTTTTTTTCTTTATTTTACGATTTTTCATTAAAGTACCTCATTAAAAATATGCAAACGTTGTTAAAAGAATCATTGTTCGCGAGAATTCCAATTGTATCGCATTGAAATCAACTATAGTTATGATTGATTGTAAATACTAAATTTTTTATGTAGAAGTTATCTCAAGAACAAATTTCGTTTGGCAATTAATGTAATATTACAAATACATGGTTTTGAATGCGTATTAAGTTGGTTATAAAAATTCGGAATAAAATGGGCAATAATTAAAATGTTATTAAGCGTCAATAAAATAAATATATTTTGATACGTTCGCCGCAATGAATAAAGGTTTATGTTATTTGACATGGCCAATGTCATGACAATGTTGCCCATGTTCGTTAGTAGAACTTAGACCACTAAACTCGCGGGATGTGGCAAATTTCGTAGAATCTGAACATAGACGTTAAATTGGCCATTTATGTAGAATTGGTCATTTATGTATAGGCTACTACAGCCAACCAATCAGAAATTATACAGATTTGATTGAATTTTTAAAAACTGTTCAAATTGTATGGGAGGTAACAGATTACCTGCGCTCCGTTTGTTTTGAGGCTCTATTCAGCAAACGCCCAAATTAGACTAAATGTAGCGCAACCGATTGGAATATATGGAGGTAAGGGTATATGGGTTAAGCCGCTAATTTAATTGGAGGTACAGTATAATCCCCTAATACGATCTTGAAAAATGTTGAATCCTGCTAAATGTTAAGAATTTCCAAAAAGAATGTACAACAGTCATTGTATCCTCTAGCCTGCCAGCCAGACAGACGCACTTTTTTCACCCGATATAAAAGGTCATGAAACGTATTTGGTCAAAACGTAGTTGATACTTTAAACGCTTTCTTCTTTTTTACATACAGGAAGAAGTATCTTTTAACTAGTCATGTTTCGTTCGCATGATTGCAGGTTCAACGTTTTATGAGTACCGTTTTATGAGCGATTTAACCAATATATTTGTAGCATCCGTATTCAAATAATTCTCGCACAAGTCATATATTTGATAAACTTTGCTTTGTGTAAATGATGGCCAGAGCTACACTCCTTGTAGTACCTCACATAAGAGATATTCGATTTGCAAAAAATCAATGGGTTCTTTATTAGGTACACAACTAAGTTCTCGCTGTTTTTTGCAAACATGCAACCTTATTATGGAAACCACTACCACTTTTTCCCATCTTTCTAGGAAAGCTTGAATTCCGTCACGGTAAAACTTTTATTCTATTCCTTGATGTCGTCATAGAGAGGAACTGCTGGTCAGCCAGGCCCTGTGCCGTCGAACGGAACGAGTGATAATCGGACAGCGCAATATCTGCAGAATATGGCGGATGGTGTAAGACTTCCTATTTCAGCGTTTCCAGGTAGGTTTTAAAGGGCTTGACCACGTGAGGCCGAGCCATGCTCAAGAATCGCTTTTTTGTGCCTCTTCGCGTATTGTGAGCGTTTCTTGCGTCGAGATCGGCTCAACTGCATTGATTGAAGTCGATACCGATCCCCAGTGATAGTTTCGTTTGGTTTCGATAGCTCGTAATATATAACATCGACCTGGTCCCACCAAATACAGAGCATAACCTTCGCAGCGTGAATATTCGGACGAAGCGACGACGTAGAAGCATGACCGGGCTGCTCCCATGCCTTTCTTCTCTTTGGATTACTGTAATGAATTCATTTTTCACCACTCGTTACAATACGATGAAGAGAACCTTTTTTGTCACTGAAGCAGTTGTTCACAGGCGAAAAAAGATGCTCAACTCCCCTTGATTTCAACTCATGAAGAACCAAAGAATGCATGCAATCGCTTGGAAATGGCTTAGCGGGTAACTCCTAATACTGAAACAATACGGATCCCCATCATGCAATGCCATCAATTCAGTGTCTTCGAAGGTTTTTCGACATTCTTCATGCGAATAGTCGTCAACGTCAAAATCTCTGTCTTTAAAGCGACGGAATAAATCTCGACACGTTGTTTCACTTAAAGCAGCATCTCCGTAAATGTTTTGAAACTCTCGATGAGCTTCAGCTGTCGTGTTCTTCGATTGAAAGAAGAAAATCAATACTTCCCGCATATGACGGTTATTTGGCACAAAATCATACATATTCACAAAACCAAAAGAATATGACATCAAAAGAAAATGTGTCGAGGCGGTATGTCTACCATATGTCTAAGCTTGGCTCATGCCGTTTAGGCTATGGCAGAGTCGAATAGCACTTACAGCCGGCGTCATTTATTGGCAAACAATTTTAAAACGGAAGCTCTGTAAGTTACAATTTTGCTTCTTCATTATGCGACAATTCAGAAAATTTGTTGATAAGAACTTAGAGATTAACGTTTTGATACTCCGCACGCTTTTGCGTCAACGCAAAATGACGTTGGGTGAAGGTACACGTAAGTCAGTTCACCTAACTTGAATTTTTTAAATTTCCTGACTTTTTGTTTAATTAATCGAACTAAATCTTCCTCATGCAAATAGCAAAACAGGACCAATATGGCTATATAACTAAAACAATTAATAATATAAATAGTTCGATCGACCCTTTGCTGTTTTTATTCCCCTCTCGGTTTTCGGTTTATCGCAGGAATCAAATAAACTGCACTTCAATGTCACTCTATATTTTGTACTAAATGACTGCAACGATCTTTCTACGGATTGACACTATTTCGTTATAATAAAATACAATTTTAGGCATATGTTTTTCTACTTTATAAGTGGTGTCAGAACTAGGCATTGGCATGGTGTTTTTATTAACAACATCATATTGAACACTAAAATGGTACTGCAAAATTCTTATCCGCCCTTTTACGACGAGTAGTAATATTTGATATATAAGAGGAGAAATCTTCCCTTCTCCCTAATTTTGAGTAGGGATACCACAAAATAATAATAATATAATATATTTTAGTAGTTAGTTAGTAGATAAGCGCACTATGTACGACAAACCGTGACACAGTAGATCGCAATGGTCAATCTTATACGAAAATGAAAATATCAGCAACATAATTAAAGAAGTTGAGAGCTAACCTACTCAAAAATTACATTTATTATATTAAATATGACAAACGTTAATAATGTGGCGCGTTATATCTTTTTGGTTTCACAATATCCATTTATGAATCAATGTTTTCATGTTTAGTTTATGCACACATTTTCGTTTAACATCAATCAAATAGAGCGCAACACGCCCTACGAAAAAGTGGGCGGTACCACACTCTCTGTTGAAAAATCGATATAGTGGCCAAAACGATCGTCATAAAAATATACGAGCGTATTACTATCAAATTTCGAATATGTCATATGGTATGTTATATTGTGAATAGAGGGCGTGGCTCCGCCCAAACTATGTTAGAGATAAATGAGGTATGTTGCATATGTTTTTAGTATGGAAGTAATACGATCTAGGAAAAGTGGGCGCTGCAGTGGCAGTTTGTAAAAAAATGATGCAACGCAATTCATGATATTTGAAAAATATTAAATTATCGGCGGAATCATATTACATGCATAAAAACTAAACAAATAGTCATGTTATTGACCATTTAACCTAGGTATTATTTTAGGAAGGTAGTTAAGTATTATGCGATTATACAAGTTGGGTTTACCGCATTTCATTTTTGGCGTGACAGTACACTTCGGGTCGACTAGTACAATATGATAATAATAAAATCCCTTTCTGTTTTCTTAAACGACTTCCATCAATATGGCTTTAGCCCGTTCATTTATTGTTTGCATGACTATCTTTACCTTTTTCCAAAATGTTTTATCTTGAAAAAACACAAATATTTTGCATAATTATGTTGTCTCATAGGATTCCATCCTTAAGACAACGTTTCAAAAGCGTCTTTACTATTTATATCTGTTACATGGTTTTCAGATAATAACAAATTACACAACTCCGCAGTATCGATACAATATAAATATTTCTATGGTGCTCTGTAACAGAAATTAAAAAAAATCTACGTCGCGAATCTATTCAATTTTTGCAACAAAATGTTTGCTGAAGCAGACCGCAGTAGTTAATTTACTACATTTTTGTAATATAACTAGAAAAAAGTGATGATAGTGGTTGATCCTGAAATAATGTTACTATTCTTACCATTTTAGAAAATTTTCCTTAAACATACGAGTACATATGGTATTTTGTAACACATCCATTCGTTGTGTGTTATGTGAAAGAGAATTTAATACACATTCATGTGCTTTTAATATGCTTAATAACATAGATATTCAAATATTCTCAGTGGCCCTCAACGAAAAGAAATGAAAAAGGAATAGAAAATGGAATGTCTTGGCCTCACGTATTTTTATATGAGTTTTCGTAATTTTGATTGCCGAAAATTAAAGTTAAAGTTTCACAGAAAACGAAAAAGTGAAAGCAGAAAAAAGGGAATAGAAAGCCATTATACAAATAAACACCCCATTATTGCAATAAATTTCAAATACTTATATTCAATTTATTTTCAAAAATTGATCTGCCTTAATAATTGGTATGTTCTGACAAAATCCTGTTCAGTTATACAATACGAATTTTTTTTTAATTATTTCCTACAAAAAATCTAAAAATTGTAGCTATTGAGAGCGTAGCTATCTTAATTAAAATTGGTTGAAAAATAAAAAGTGTTCCATTAAATAAGATTCAAATTGAAACATCCCAAAAAAAAACAAACATTTCATAAGTGGCATGAAATATATAAAGACACTCTAATATGAAATTTTAATTTTTGATGGCGTCTTTGAGCGTTTAAAGTAATTCAAGTAATACTGATTTTAATTCCTCCATCGTGTACAGTTTATATGTACATATAGACTTTACTTAGCCTCAGAGTAAATAAACAAAACAGTAAACCTTTAGGGACAAGCATTTCTTATCTCAACATTGGCAAATTTTAGGAGTATCAAAAGTACTAAGTATATTTCCACCAAATACGTTTTATGACTTTTTAAGTCAATCTCGCTGTCCGATCTGTCCCGCTGACTGACTGGTGAACACGACAGCGGTAGCAAATCATTAATGGACTAGTGAAAACTAGGCACAATCTGATACTTTGCCAGAACGTAGTCTAGGATTGTAAATTGACTGTGTCGACTCACTACTTCTTGAGCTTTCCACACAAATGACCGAATTTGAGAAATTTCACAGACTGTAATAACTTAAATTTTTGTCCATTGTATTTCTTTATAATGCTTGATAGAATTTGAAAAAATGCTCCTACTAACCACGCCCCTTATACTACGCTCCATTCAAATGGCCTATTTAGCCAATATTTTCTTAGATTCATATCTCTTGCAAATATTGCAGCAAATTTAATCAAATTTAGTACATACTGAGCGTTTCCAAAGTAAGATGTCACAATGAAAATGAATCGCATTGTCACACCCCTTCTCGTACTTTCCATACAATTAATCCGATTTTTCGAAATTCAGTCATTCCTTTGCAGTTTATGATTAATAAGCGGTATAAATCTCAATATTTCTATCGTACATTATTTTGTAATCCTCTATAAGATTTAGAACAACTGATCCAGTTCCCAAGCCGCTTGTGCTACCTACTACATGAAAAGCCGATTTAACCCATTTTACATTTCATGGATTTGATAAACTGAGTTCTAAGAACCAAAATAAGTGAGGTTGCCATACAACATATTGAAGGTAATACCAAATCAATACTCAAACTGTGTTATAAAATCAGTTCAGTTAGAGGAAAACAAAAGCAAACTTCTCTATAAGAGATCGTGATGATTAAACTACGATATGTAGGGTTCTTTAAAATATTCAGCTCTTCCGTGAACTTCTTTTTCTAATGATATGCCACACAGTATGAAAAAAAGTCTCATATCCTATAAAAAAACACCTGCTCCAGATGCTTTCCTTGTCATAGACATTATCAGCGAGATGATAAGCCCGCCACAGTCTATGTATATAAATCAAATCTCCAGTAGTAATAAATAGAGTTTTCAAAATAAGATAACGATTATTGTTCAAACTAGAACCAAATCTTTATATAACGTAATTCTGGCTATCACCAGAAAATGTTTTTCTTATTCCGAAAATAATCCCAAACCCAAAAAGAAACGTCATTAAGTTGAACAGATTCACAATAACCCCACACTATGTTCTTTTGCCGAAATTCAACAGGTTTTCATTGTAATTTGCACAATAAGGCAGGAAAATATACGTCCCCCTTTATTTTAGATTTCCAGATAAGGGAAGGGAATTTTAGAAGATTTCGACGCCAGGATCATCTAATAGTTCACAAAATATTTTTTGCTATAAAGTTAGTTTTGCTAACTTGTATGTGAGGAAATGAGGTGGTCAGCACATCCACTTACAACCACAGGGCTTAGAAAGAAATCACCATTTGCAAAGTTTATGGCAGAATCGTACTCACATTTCAAATACACACGATATGTTGAGATTTAAAAACATTTGTTGTTTTAAACGATACTTGATAAATTTAAAATTTTTGTATGTAAAACAACAACAACACTGTGTGCACAGTATAAAAACATTGAAATGTATTGATAAAAAGTAAACGCACGAAAAGTTGAACAGGTGTTATGTGTATGGATAATTTAAGAAATGATTGTCAGATAAATGATTATAACAAAAATAGGTTCTGCCATAACATCACATTATTACTTTATTACATATCTTACTTAGCTAACGGACAATTTTTTTACTGATATTATCCATAAACCATGTTCTTCTACAGGTTCTCTGCAAATGTGTATAAAATGGTATGTTACTTTCCGCATCCATCAAATACTATCGAACATTGCTTTTAATTAATGTCCACTGTTAGCTTATGAACTTTGATACCCTTTTCGAAATATATTAACTACTTCCACTTATAGGTTTTAATCAATAAATAAATGATATAATTGTTGAAAAAGCACCTTTTATGCCCAAGCTAGATTCGGTCTTTGTATGGCAAGCTTCATTCTGAAGGCCCGATTTCGTGCACATGTGTCAACTGCAGCGAATATCGCGGAAGTCATCGCACCGCTAGTGAGCCTATTAAAAACGACTTCTAATACATCAACTTAATCGGTTTTTTTATAGAAAATGGTCATTTAATTTAGTGTTTTCAATAAATATTTATAAACTATATGAGTTAGATAGTTTTTTCCATTGCATGTAAGAAACTTCCATATAATATACTGCATGTAGCGATCGATACAGATTTTTTCAGTGATCAGGGATATGTGTATTTCATGATTTCTCAGATGGATGTTCCTGCAATAATTGTGACAAACGGAATGATAAAATTAATATATTCCCCATACTATGGTGGATATAAAAATTATTAAAATCCACATTTGTTGTTTTGGCAGCTTTGCAGATTTGAGTAGATACCTGTTTCCACCCTCTTTTCAAAAGCTCATTGTTTCTTTGTCCACTTATAACTAAGTAGTCTTGTGATAGTATAAAAATACATTTTGCAATAATGAAAAAAACAAAAAAAAAATAATAATGAACAATTGTGGCACACTGAGCACATGCCAATTTTGTTTCTGTATTTGCCGTAATCATCGTCTTTTTTATATACAAATGTGCATCTGTCGAACATATATATGCAACACTTTATATTCAGATGATTCATGCCTGACTGCAGTAGTGAGTTTTAGGATTTTAATTTAAAATTGTGTACTGACGGTAATTTAGAAAACGCATTCTATTCGACATTCAAATCAGTGAACACACAGATCCGGACCAAAAAAATGGACAAGTGCAAAGAGGATGACATATTGGTCTGACAGATTTTGCCCTACCCGAGAAACTTGGAAAATGAACAGTGTGCAAAATTTTACCAAATAATCAACAAATAGGGTTAAATCTGTCAAATCAATCTGCTAGTGTGTTACTCCCAATAAATATATACATTTATAAGGCTTAACTTATGTAAATCATTTATTAATATGGTGAATGAGCAAAATGTCTGGTATATTTTATCCATGGTAGTTACAACCAAACTTATATTATTTTTTTTGGTGGGATGCTTTCAGATGGCCTACTTTTTGAAGGAGTTAATTTGTGCACATATAGCAAAAGTATAGCAAATTAATACGGAACTGGGCCTCATGTAATTTAAGAGAATAACCCTGATACTATTTCAACATAACCTATTGTAGAATGAAGTATTGCTTCATTTGACACGCCAATATCCGTTAAATTTGCAAGTTTCTGTTTTTTGCCTTATAGTTGTCAAAACTGTTTGCCTTAAATAAATTACGAAAAATAATTTATTTTGCAAAAAAGTACCTTTCATTCCAGAAAGATTTGCGGATTATAAAATTTCTTGTATTTATTTATTAAAAAAATTTAAAAAAAAAAATCATACCCTATTTGATACAGCCGAAATGAAAAATCCAGAAAAAAATTTCCAAAGTACCTTTTAACAACAACATGTCATAACTTTTTATGTTGATTGAGCGATATCCGTCTATCTGTCTGGCTTAAAACTTGGCACGGCCGAATATTGCGTTAGATCGCAGCAGATGACTGCACAAATGGATTGATTTTCCTAAATTCAATTTTTCGCCTGTTACTCTTGATAGTTAGAAGGTATCAATGTTGGAAAAATTTTGAAAAATTGACCGATTAACTACGACCTTTCTGGCATTTCCAATACAAATGATCGATTTAAGCCATATATATTCATGTTTACATTTTTTACCCCGTCGCACGGTTTAGTAAAATTTAGTATACCTTATTTGCTGAAGTATGGCCTGAGACTGAAAATGGACTGTATTATCATGCCCCTTCTAGCTCTTTTCAGGGCCCCATAAAAACTGATCGATTTTACGAAACTCAATTTCTTTCTGTAACTCATAATTGGTGGACCTAGATTTGCTATCACTGCATTGACTTATACTTTCCGGTAAAACCGCGCCCCTTCGAGTACTTTCCATGACGGATTGAACGCAGCTTTATATCTTTCACACAAATGATGAACTCTACAGTTTTGAAAGTTAAAATGTACTGTATTGACTTTTGGTTACTTCCCACACAAATTGACTGACGCAGTTTGATGAAATGTGAAAACATTATCCGGGTTAAAAAAGGTTGGAAGTATTGCTGAAATACACAGAAGCGGACTATTTGGATATTTTGTATTTATTTAAACAGATTGAAGAATGTTGCTAATTCAATTTCAAAACTTCTAATAGACTTTGGTGCTGCTCTCTGTATTATGATGAGTCATCTCAAAAAGTTGTTCACAGTTATTCAGGAGAATAATAAAATTGTTTTATTCACTCAATGTGAAAGGTTTTTAAACAGATCTTCAACGGTAATTCTAAAAAATGTATTTTATATCCTAGTCCGCAAAAATTAATATATCAAGCCTTCCATTCTTTACTGTGAGGTAATCAAGTATTCTTACTGGTTAGCGTAGCCAGCTCTTTTTGAAAAAAAAAATGGAATTTTTGCAACTACCACCGCAAGATGAGGGCATGCTCGGTTTATCACTACGTTTACGGAAATTTTAGAAATATTCATCTTAAATTCCATAGCGGGTGTATTATGTCCGTTTGTACATCCGCGTATCTATTGAAAACTCAAAGAATAGAGACAGAACCGATTGAGCTTTTGCACAATATCTTGTCTTCATAGCGAAATATCTACCCAATAGAAAAAAAATTGTCAATACAATAATTGAAATAATTGTAATTTTCAGTATTTTTCAAAAATTCTACTATTAATTCCTAAATCAAAAACAAGCTCTACATTGAAATATCTACAGGATAATTAATCTTTTTACGAATTTTTGTAAAAGTATATGGTCAACATTGTGTATGAGAAGAACTCATTTCTAACACGACCAACTACCTGACTATGGGCCGGTATGCAGTCCGCGATCTTATAGAGCACAAGTATCTTAATTGTCAAAAAAGTTTAAAAATTGTAAGCTTCAGGGACCAATCTATCCCTAGAAAAGAAGGAACTGTCGACATTCTCCTAACTTGTGTTCATTAATTAAAAGCAATCTGCGGAAATTGACACAAAATGACACAAACATTGTTCATAATTTGTAATGGCACTGTCTAAATTACGGTTTTGGGTAATAAAAAATATTAAAAAAAAAAAAATAAATAATTTTAATAATTTTAGTTCTAAAAAATTGAGACACGATGATATATTAATCTCAGTTTTGGTCACACCTATTAATCTTATAATCATTTGTAGCACAACGGCCCCAATTCGTGGTTATTCATATATAGGCCTGAACCCGCCGAATTCGATATATCACGACATTTTGGGCCAAGGAGATTAAGTCAGACCAAATATCTACCTAATATCACCGTAAAAAGTAAAGTTTTGTATTTTATCTAATGAAAAACACCAATGACAAAATATGGATCTTTAAATATTTTTCCACTCGAATTTTTCACCGTCTTAGCTCATAATGAGTGCACAGTTTGTGAATTTATTGCATTATATTTGCATGATACTGTTTTCTAAATAGTAAGTATTTATTCGTGTTAAGAGAGGTTAAAACTAAAACTGCTAAACTAAATTTCAAAAAACTCTTGAAGCAAAGTTTTAGCCGAAACGAATTAGGAGCAAAAATTTGACAGGATTACATCTTATAATGCCTCAAAATTATGGGCAGAAAATGTCGAAGTTGACTAAATCGGTTTTGTGAGTAAGAATTTGGATTAGATCACATTTGGAGTAGAAATGTTTTTGAGTTTCTAAGTCGATTGAATAATGTCTGTCCGCTGTCTGTCTGGCTGATATATACGATAAATGTCGTTAAACTTTATAAAACTTCTTAAAATTTAGCATTTTGTAGATGGACCTCGCCCCTTTCGGTACATCACATTACTTAAGAAAAATCTACTTCTTTAAATAATAAAACTACTATTAATTGCTTGAAAAAATTTTTAAATAAAAATGTAATGAATCAATATATAATATAAGAACAAAGGTCATTATAATATTTAATAACAGTTTGCTTTCATTTCAAATTAATATATAGCTCTACCCCGTTTACCTTTTTAACAATTTATCCATTTAGTTAATATATGCGGGAAGGATCCATTATAATTCATACATTTTATTAACATGTAAGTTTAAGCCATAGGAAGCAGGAGCAGTAATCTTATGGTCTAGGAAAACAATACCATTTTTCGGTATTATTTAGTAAATATGAAAGGACTCATTCGAATTGGTACATTTTGTTAAAAGCAAAGTTTCAGCTAAAACTAGTTAAGGAGGCTGAAGAATTAATCTGATGATCTCGAAATAGACCGTCATTGAGTCCCTAAACAAAGTCTGAGAGTTATTTTACTTATATTATAGCAACGAGAATGAAAGTGAAAAAATAAGGAAACACAACCAGCAGTTAGAAGACCTTAAGAGATGTTTTCTGTAACTAAATATAATGAACAACAATTTAGCAGTTGCAACCAATTAGAAATTAAAAGGAGCAATTATGTGATTTAGCTTGGCCTGAGCAATCACAAATTCAAAAAAAAATGTTTATTTCGCCTTAAAAATTTTTTCTAAGAACATACCCGTAATTAGTGATTGGCATTTGGAAAAATGTAAGAGTTCAATATTTCAGTGTAAAACAGAGTAAGGCAAATGCTTGGAAAATATTGAGCAAGAAATTGAAGTAGACAAAGGGGTCACGCCAATTTTTGCTTCTTCCCAAGCTAAGTGACCCCATTAATAGTACTAGCAATTTTCTTATTAAATTATTTTGCAATAGGTGGAAACTTGGAGGAACTGAGACTATTTAACACGTCTACTCTGTTATCTTGCGTACAACCTCTTTATTTAACCGTGCACTTTTACTGTCACATCTCTTTCAGTGTAATAATATGCGAAATTTTATTTAATTGAGAATGGATCAAATTAATTGTTAACTCACCTAGACATCAAATACAAGTTACGACAGTTGGTTTTATGCAGCAACTTCAACATGCAACTTTATAACTTTGTTTGAATATTGTAGCTTATAGTAGTTTACTTATTTATTGCTATGACGAATTTTGAAGTGAAAAATGAAGTTGGATTTAGTTTTAGGTTAAGCTACTAAAAATAACAATGTTCCACAAGCCACCTTGCTAGTGAGCGAGTTCTCCATACATTCTCTGGTCAAAAACAACAACCAGAAAACGTTTCTAAGGTACCAAACCTCTTTTGACGTGTTTCATAACTTTTTAAACCGATTGGGCAATGCTCGTCTGCCAGGCTTGCTGGCTGACTGGTAAACACGATAATTGCCGTAAACTTCCATGAAACTTCTTCAAACCTGTCACAGAATAATGTTTTACCAAATCGTTGCCGCAGATTGTAAGAGGGACATATTCGCCCAATCATTGTGGTGCATATCATACAAATTGATCAATTTTCCCAAATTCAACTTTTCCCTGTAACTCCTGATTTTGTTTACAGCAGCCTGAATTTTAGCTCATTCTTGGTAACATCTGAGAAAATTCCTCTCATATCTTTTAAACAGTTACGCAAATTTCAGTTAAATTGGGTATGAATGAAAATTGACCGCATTGTTACGCTAATTCTATAATAATACCTCCCGTAGAAATTGACTGATTTTTGCGAAAATCCTTCTTCCCCTGTGATTCCTGATTCATAGACTACAGCTGTCTAAATTTTGCCTCACTGTACTGTTTTATATTGACTGTTACATTTTGAGAAAAATCAACCAACTTACATGCTCCTTCTGGTCCTCCTTCCAAATAATAATTCTTAGCTCCATTTGTAATCTGTAGCATTGATTTTAAAGGTATATTTGGCTCGTGTTTGATAAAGCCGGTCCTGAGAATTAAAATGACCTGCAGCGTCGTACTCATTCGGGTAATTCTTTCACAAATTGCCCGTTGTAGCGAAATTCGGGTTTCCCCTTATAAATCCTACACTTTTGTTAATAGCACTTGACGTAATGCTTGGTAAAATGTCGTGTAACCAACCCGATAACCCCATGGGTTCCGGTATCTCCCACTTAAAGTACTTAATTTATTCCATATGCCTCTGGATTCATATATAATGTACAAAAAAAATAAATCCATTATTTTCCCAATATATTTTTAGCAATCATTACCGATAGCGGAGAGGCAGCTAGAACACGGGGCTGTCATCCGCATGACCACGGATTCAATCCATTGGGTGACTCCAAAAATAGAAATCGTGAGCTTTGCGTGGGAGTTTGTTTGTTTTACTAACCTGAGTCTGGCGTTGTATAAGTGTAACTGGGTTATGCTAGATGGCATTAGGAAGATAGGATTTCGTACTTAATAAAATACTTAAACAGTTTTATGATTGTTGATTAAGTTTTGCTTGAATCCTCGTCAAATATGGACACTAGAATAGCGATTACCTTCCGGTAATTTTAATAGCTCGATGTACCTAATTTCCATATACCAATCTCTGCTGGATCCCAATGAAATCTACCATTTTCTGGAATGAATGGTATCTGGTGATGATTTGAAAGTGGGTCATTTACGTCACCGTCAAGTAAATATTCGCCGAGCCTATATTAACAGTCAGGAAAATTTTGCTGCGTTTTTTAATACATCTTATAATTAATTGAATTGTAGTAAATACAGCATTCGGCATTAATTTTTAGCATTTATTGGTAAGATCCTAGCGATTTACCGAGCCACTTCTGGCACGCCGCACGTAGACGTTGGGCATATGTATGTAAGACGTTTCACCTTACTTACACTTGTGTGCTGGTTGTCACATCAACTGGTGTATACCTTCATTCATTGCAAGTAAGTAATAAATGAATAACCCAGTATGTTCAGGTATCGAAAAGTATCTAAAAAGTATAAACTTATGTTGCTTAATGCGAACAAACGTACATACCCGTTCTGCTATTAGGAGTAAGAAAGTTCATTCGTGCCACGCTGCTCCCACACATTAGCCGTAAAAATAATACACAATTATGAAATTGTAAACATTTGTTGGTCTTGTGTTGCTGGTAATATTAAGGTTGTTCATTTTATGGTTATCTGATGCTAGATATTCAAGTGGTGACATCTTTAATGGTCTAAATTTCATTCACAGATTATGCAACTTTTGTCGTTGCTATCGTCATTGTCATTGCTCATTGTTGTCTTGTGGTATATGGTTAATTAACGCACAATAATTGTACTCACTTTATAAGGCCATTTACTAGATCATATTTCCAAATCTTAATGACATCAAAATGTACATGTGGTATAAATATTTGCGTATACGTACCTGAAAGAGAGAAAATATATTCAGTTCAACTGAAAATGGCTTAGGAAGATTGAAATGGATTTAATAGGCAGAAATTGAATATAAACGTAAAATCTTGTATAGTAATTTTTGGGAATACATAATGCTCACATGTTTTAACAAAAAATGTTTAGTTGCGAAAAATTATAGGTATTTATACGTATAAATGTTCGTAGAAGGTGCATTAAGTAGTGCTTAATTTGTCTTCTCTCATGATCTTGGCTTGGAATCCTCGTTAGTGGCATCTGCCAAACATAGTGTGGAGGACGATGTAACGATTTATTGCAACGGTGGCGGGATGTCAGAAATGTCCTGTTCTCGTACATCGACTTATCGCTTTTATTTTTTCAGTAAAACTGCATAAGCATTTAGAAGTTTTCGGTAACCGGGATCCATAATTGCGGCAGACCTTATAACAATTGGTTTTAGTCAAGGTCAAGGGATAAGTGGTGAAATTATTTCTTGAAAATTTTTCATCTTCCTAGAAGTTAGTACAGTTCTTACATTCGTATGTTTTTCTTTCTATTCCAAATTTATCAAATTTTGAATATAACCTGCCTGTAGCTATTTGACATTTTTATACACCCTCCTTCCTATGCATACACGGACAGACAGACGCGCCTAAACCTACGTAGATGTGTACGATAATTGGGATTACATTTATTTTATGGGTTCTCAGATGATTGTTTCCAACGAAAAAGAAATTTAGTATTTCTTCCATCCCATGGTAATGTGTGTAAAAGCCGGCAATTAATATAAAAAACTGAAATCTTTTTTTTAAGTATACAAACTATGAAATACTAAATTGTTATGAAATAGTATGAAGTATTTATTAAAATAAGGAAATTTATAATACCTTTGCCAAAACGAATTTTCGCACAGAATTGCATTCCACCCGATTTAAATGTGAATGTAAAAACAAATTTGGAGTTAGAAGGCAACATTTAAGAGAGGTGTGGCAAAAGCCCATCCTGAGAAACCAATATTTCAATACACTATGTAGTTCATACAGATTTCGCATTTCCATCAGATTTCCATCAATTAAACAGCGAAATTAAAAAATACTCGACATCAAAGTTCCAAGCCGGCCTAAAATCTTCGGCAGTGGCTGCGTGATCTATTGCATAACAAATTAAGTACTACCGCGACCCAAAACAAAAATTGTATGCTTATAATTTTGTGATTTGTTTCTAACTTTTACGGATTATTGAACAAATGTTTATATTTATTTTTGCGAATTTTGTTTAGACCTTTTTAAGTTATATTTTAAAAATACCCAATTATAATTCAGAAATTTTATTTGCTTTATATGTATATTTGCAAAGTTGCTGAATTGTAATTAAAAAATGTTTACTTAATTTTAGAATTTTTAATTTTAAAATTTTATTATCATGCCAATATTTTCTGCTGCATTAAAAAAAATGCATATCAGTTTTAGTCTGTCAAAATTATCTTACAATTTTTTTTTTAACAATTTTTTAAATTTTTAACAAAAGTTTTTAAAAATCATTTATGATTTAAAAATAAACAAGTTTTCCATGACAAGTACCTATGAAAACACATTTATATATAAATTAAGCAAGTTAATTTCCTTGACAAATTTTTATTATGAGTTTACTTATAAAACTAAATCTACAAAAGATACTCAACCATTACTTTATCCCATACTACTCCATAAACCGCTGATCTTGCTCCTCTTGTGAAGTGTTTCATTTCATCATTTCCGCAGGTGGCATTGCTTAACATACCGCCAGTGCCAATGTTGGAAAAATAGTAAATTGCTTGCATTGTAGTTTATTATAGTCACAGTCGATGGTGTATGGTTGACGATACTCGTACCACTTTGCATGCACGTCATTTTGCACCACCTATCATTATTTTCTGTTGTTAATTTATGGATCGATGATGATCGTGTTAACTTACATATATGATATGTCCGTATGGCTTCTTTATTAAAAGTTAATGAAGACGCTTTCATCTACGAAGAGTGTATATGATGACACATTTCTATATGAAAAGTTCATACAAAAACACTTTTTTACACAAAATATTCCTACGAAAACATTTTTCCATACGAAAGATAAAGACATGTTTTTGATTGTTAAACACCTGTGATAAACGTCTTTTCTGCAAATGATAATTCCCGGTGGAGACACTTTTCAATTAAGTGAACTAGAAAAACTAACCAATAAATTCTGCAGCGTTGAGTTACTTAATTTCGGGGGTGCTATCTAACAAATAATGATTGTCCGCTAATAACAGCTGCCAGCAAATTAACAAATATTTTAATTGCTCGTGAAATTTTGATGAGAGACCTGTTTCAAAATTGTAAATGGTGGATTATGATAGCCTGTTTACATTCAAATTAAAGGATGTAAGAAGATGGATTTGGATGGATTTTATTTTGTTTGTTAAGTGGGATACCTTATAGCGATTATTGTTCCACGTCCTGAATAACGAAATTAATATTGTGCTTGTTGGTGTCCGTTCGCAACACACAGATAATGCCAATGTTTACATTTAAACAGATGATTTCAATGATGTTAAGAAATTGTTTCACTGTTAGATGATAGTTTTTGGAAGAAGTAGTTTAAATTTCGATTAACAATTCTTAGTTTGAAAGTGAAATTCGGAAAAGTGTCATCTAGTCCCCATTTCTATTTCCAAAAAAAAAAGTTTAGTTCAAGTAAAGGGTTTCTTAATAGAAACGGCCAGATTGTGACAGTAAATGGCAGTAATGTTGTTACTTTTTTGCTTATATTCCTGTCTTTTACTTTAAAAATAATAAGGACTAATCAAAATGGAAAGTTGCAGCAAGGAACAATCCGTGAAAATAATAACACTTTATTATCAAAGTGGTGGCGTTTTGTGTCAACATCGCTCCGAAGTTCTCGAAAACTATGATGGCATTCCTATCACCGTCTATGGAGAGTGGATAACCGTTTTGTTTTAACCAAAATTGGATAATATAGATATGTGATTTGAGAAGGTGGCAATTCGTACCAAACAACAGAGGCCACAATGGACATTGAGGTCGTGGGTTTGTGCCCTTCAAAATTTTTCTTGTGGAATAGGCCAAGCCAAGCCGTTGCGCTCAGTGCCAACAAACTAAGCCTGATTTAGGCGTTACCGTTTCCGAAAATTGTTCCACTCGGATTCACGACAACCAGCGAAACCACGGAGATAATTTCAACGAAGAGTTAGGTGCAATTTGAACTGCGTACACGTTTAAAGGGCAAAAACATGTTAACAGACAAATTGGAGCAAAAATATATAACAGCTTTAATGTTGCAGCAGCGACAACTCTTTCCAATTAAGATTATTCTATGAACTATAAGTAAAAGTAGAAATCAGTAGAAAAGTTTTATTTTTCCGCACGATTGTGACTGTACTAAATCAAAGCAAACAATTGATGGAGGATTATTTTGTGGGAAATATATAAAATAAGATTTTGGCAAAACATTCATGTCGAATTAAGATTTTTCTTGTTTCTATTTTCCATATTTTTTTACTTTGAATTACTTTAAATTTGCCCATAACCCGTTGACCGATAACACCAGACCTTTCAACATCCTGCATTATTCACTCAGTAAAGTTATGACTTTTTCGTTATTGTTTATTTATTTTTATGCTTGCACTTCCGTTTCCGTTGCAGTCCTGGT
>JAHXMU010000481.1:2034223-2132319 GCA_019455685.1 Philornis downsi
GAATCTAACTGATTTTATTAATATACTCCAAATTTATTTTTGTTGTATTTTTGAAACTCAAAATACCGTTATGATGACATTCAAATTTTTATTCAAAAGGCAATATTACGAATGCAATACACGTCATAAGATTTAAACATTTATTTGGGAATAGAAAAATTACTAGTTTAAAGATGTAATAAATTTGCATATCCAGGTTCGAATGAAAGTAGCAAACAATTGTTGGTGGCGGTAAACGTTTGAGTCTGTCATTAATTGGTTTAATGTTAACATAAATATATTTGAGCTCAAAGACATTTTATTGAGTTTCTCTTAAAATCGATGGGGATAATTACTCAGGAGCCATAAATTGGATTACTGGATTAGAAAAATAACGATAGTATGAAATAACTCTTCATGTTCATGGAATACTCTTCATGGAATTGTACTTCACGTCATTTTTGTACGGCATAAATTAATCTATCGGATTGAGAATTAACTGCGTACTTTATATAAAGATAATAGAAAAAAACATTATTTTTAATTTACGAGATGTCCTTCAGGCACCATCAGAATACGATTATTGGTTTTATACATTTTGACAGCAAACGATGAAATCATTTAGGACTGTTTTGAAATTTGCGCGTTAACACCCTATCAAGAAACATTGCTATTACAAGACAAGTGGCCAACAATGGCGCGATAGTTTATACACGTAACTATTGTCCGTATGATCGTCGGTTTGATCCCCACCTATCAGCGTCACCTGTCATTATTTGAGCGGCCTTCGCCTTGATGTGTCTGATGTACAATTTGACCAACAACTAGTGCGTGCCGTGAACTGCAATATAGGAGGTATAACTCATATAGAATTTCTGGTAATTTACCTATATAACTTTAACATCCTATGTATCGGGAACGAATCCTCCTTTGGTAATAAATTATATTACCTCTTTGGAAAAAATATAAGAAGAAAAACTCTTCGAATACAATAGGAAAATCTTAATTTGATAATTAAAAAAACAAATGCTCGACCTGCTTTATCTACTACAGACCGTGGGAAAAGTAGTAGACAAGTTTGTTCGGTTCTACAGCTTATTTACCCTACAAACTGTCCCAGTCAATATAGCAAACGGATGAGCAATGATAAATGAGCTACGAAATTGCCGAAGTTTGTAGCGTGAAATCTCAAACACTTTATAATTTATTCTAAGATGAAACAGTGACGCTTAAAGCAAGAATCGAGTGCGGTTTTGTGACGGCTGTGTTGTGTGACAGAGTCTAAGTGGCACCGAAAATTTCATTAAGCTGGGTCCGATCAAAGTTTGCAGCGTTAACTGAATGACGCTTCTTCACAAAAAGAAGCTCCATGAAAACGGTGGAAATATTCAATGTCCCAGATATATTGAATTCAAAATGTCTACCATGAGTGCTTCATGCATGCTTCAATCTATGTGAATTATGAACTATAATTAAGAATTGCATTTTGATGTCAAAAGACTCTACTTGATATCCTAGGACTCCTTGGGCATCGTCCCCATCTGTAAGCTATGTTGAATATCAATTATTATTTCAGAGTTGTATAGACCTGATCTTTTTTATACATCAAAAAATTTTTTAAATCGAATTGTCCTATTCTGAAGGTATAAGAGTACATCATTTGATGCGACCAAGACCCAGGGGGAAATGTTTAAAATATTACATAACTTTAAAAGTCAACTCAGCAATATTCGTCTTTCCTGCTAGCTGGAAGACACGATACTTCCTAAATCTTGGTTCACTCTAACATCTTATGAGGTCATAGTCAAAGATTGTAAAAGGGTTTGTAATGGGCTTAAATTAAAATTATATTAATATCTAATTCGTAGACTGCATTAACTTTGTTGCTTATAATTTCAAAAATATCGGTCGGATAATCACATCACTTGTTAATCACGTCTTTCATTAAATTAAACTAAATTCAATAGAAATTATCACTAAATATGTGCTTTTGATGCCATACAATTAACAAAAATTTATTACTGCAGTCTATTCGGGAATGTTAAATTTCGAAAAGTAGATCAATTTGTGTGGGAGAGACCACAAGAGGTGTGCAGTGCCGTCTATTATACAATAAGTAATTCAAATAACTTTTCTAATCAATGTACTCGTATTTCTTTTTTTTATTTCTCTATTTTAATTTTATATATCTAAAGGGTTTTGAAGATTTAAGGTCTATCGTAAATGACCTCTATGCTCATTCACGTGTATGCGACACTTGTTACGGCCGGAAGGGTTGAACTCGGAATCGCCTCAATTATTGTTTTAATGGGCTGCTTCAATTTAGTCAAATTCCTTGGTTTCGTTTTGTATACCTATTGCTTGACATAACCCCATAAGAAAAGTTTAGTGCAGTCAGGTGCCTTGTTGACCAGCGGAAAGAGGAGCTTCTGGATATTAGTTTATTTGGGAATTATCGTTGGAGCGCCGCCATAACCGGTCTGACTATGTGTGCAGTTACTCCATCTTTCTGGAACTAAATGTTGTTGAACTGTCGTCTCAGTTCTGAATAAAAAAAACTACTTGAACATCTTTAAATAACGGTTCCCATTGACTTTTGAAAATAGTATCGTTTTGTATGTAGCAAAACAAAACTTAACCATTTTTTTATGTCGAAATTTCTTATATATTTTTTTATTGGTTTCACCGATTGTAAGAAAATATTTTCAACTAGCATGTCATGAAATAAAATATGGAGATCAAGCTAATTGGAACTGTTTAGCTAACGAAAACAATGTTTCTGAAGAGCTGCATCGCACAGTAAAATTGCTGGTGATACCACCTAGTCTGCAGGAAAATATGGTGTAATTTAAAGTCCATTCGAAATGTCAATACAGAAGCAGGCAAATATATTACATATGGATTTCGTCTATGCCCCTCAAGACAAAGGAGGAAAGAAGAAGAAAAAATATTTAAAAGCTGTTTCTTTCCGTTTTTAAAATCAAATACCGACGATACAATCAATACGTAATATTACCCCTACTGATACCGGCAAAATGGATGTGAAATATTGGTTTATTAAGCAACGAAAACAAATCGTACGAAATACTGAAATATATGTAGACAAAAAGCGAATCGTGTGAAGTGTTACATGTTATGCCATAGAATAATTCAACATATTTTTAGTGCACAAAATATGGTAGTTAAAATTTAACTAAACGAAGAGTTTCAAAAATGAAGAATACAAATGAACACAAGAAAATTAGATCATGTAACATTTTCAATGATGGATAATGGAAACTGCAATTTAAAAATGGAGAATACAAGAAATTCGGACCATATATACAAATAGTCCTCGAATTTCAGCAAAACTTCTGCCCGTTTTTACGCATTGATCTACACAGGAGGCTGTAATGGAAAGACTAATATAGTCTAAAAACTACATCTGAATATCAAAACAGAGGAGGATGCATTAGCTTTTGGGACCAAAATCTGCGATATGAGGGCAGACTTACCTGATGCTATCAAAGGCTTGATAGAAGACCTTCCAGCTTTTGCCTTCAAACGCAGCCACATATTTAATTCTTTTTTTAGCGTTTCCGCTTTTGTCGTTTCTCTAATTTTTTTAGTTGTTCAATTGTTCCTCTTGAAGTGCTTCCACATCGACAGCTTTTTGAAATAATTGCATCATTATTACAAAATAAAACCAAAAGTAAATATCAAAGTTTATAACGAACTAAAATGCAAGGTATGGAAGTTTACTGATTAATATAATTTGTCAACTTCTACGCACATTGAAACTTGATTTTGAAGGAATTGGATATCAAGCTTAGAATTTCTTTTGCATACAAGTTCTTCACTAAAGATAGATCTATATGATTTGTGAACCTTCCCACTATGCCCCTCGTATATTTACATTAGTACTTATCAAAGTACAACATGAGTGTTTATCGTTTATTCTCCTATACTTCTGTACGTTTGGGTCTGTGTAGGTTTATATTAAAATACATTGCTATTTTGCTGTATTGTACTTTTAATGGAAATACTAGACTCTCAAACATATTTGATGCTTTTGTTTACATAAAATCTTTTCTTCGTTTCTTTTATCGTCTTAGTTTTCTACTGAGATAAAAGGAATTTTCTACAGTGTATATGCATTAAAGCTAAGAAAATTTCCAATAAGAGCAAATGTAAATATAACTACGAATATGGATGTAAATACATATACATATGTGGTAGACCTTAAACTCTCACATTGTTGTTATAATGCAAGGCCTGATTTGAGACGGCTGAAATTACAGGGTAGATGGAATAATGTAGAAAATTATGTATAAATGTCGCTATTGCAGATGTAGTTGCCATTGAGAATGTGTAACAACTTTCTACACATAGTGGTATATAACACATATATATATATATATGTATGCCTATTCATAAACTTATTGTATCACCACGATCATACGTCCTAATCTTAACAATTAAATTTCTTAGAACTGTTCAAGTTCCGCTTTGTAAAATAACAGTTCACCAATTCAACGCTGAGCAATTTCTTACCACCTCCAAATAAACCTGTTGGCTGCTAACCTGTTGGCTGAGAAGAAGTAAGAAGGTATACATTAATCTCCCTTTTTGCAAAAAGTATGAAATAGTATTACCAAATATACCGCAAAGCAATGTGTTCACCCGGCGTCATGAGCTTTGTAAAAGATCGTCATATTACTTAAAAACAAACTATATAGAGTTTGTCATATTTTAAAAATAGTTTTTGGGTTAGTTCGAAAAATAAAGCTTCAGAAAGTTCGGATTTCCGGTTTCTAGTTTATAAATTATGTTTTTAATGTTTTAATTTTTTGTTATGAATTAATTCAAATAAAGTCAGCAATGCGAAATGCAAATTAATTTTTTTTTTTTTAAACAAAACAATTTTTGTTTCAACTAAAATATAAAAATTCACAAAAAACATAAAAAATCAGTCTTAACTTAAAATTAGTAGTTCACAATAAAAACATAACGACTAACATGTCATACATTTTCAGGAATGCACGTACATTTCTATAATTTATTGATATGAATTGAGAAAAGTTCCCAATAAAATAAAAAATTCTCAAAATCCATAAAGTCAGTCTAAACTTAAAATTCGTAGTTCATAAATAAAAAATAAAAAACGTAACAAATAACAAATTAATACTTGAAAAAAACAACAACAAAAAAATACATAATGGTTAACATTGCATAAATTTTCGGGAATGTATGTATATTTCTATAATTTATTGATGCGAATTGTCAAGAGCTTCATAAATATTTTTCAGTGCTTCCAATTTGACTCAATATATTACTGTCACATTTCTTCAAATATTCATAAAACTCTTGACATTTCATATCAAAATTATATTTGTTTCTAATAATATCAGATATAGTTTCTGGATCTAATTTATTTCTTTCTGGTGTCCACTGTGCCTTGATTAAAGAAAATATACGTTCCACATTGGCATTATGTGCTGGTAAGCAAAAATAAAATTCAACAAGTTTTTCCATTTCATAGCAAACATCATTTTTAATAAAAAAAAAATCCCACCAAAACTTGTTATCAGTCATGTTAATGGAATTCACGGTTTTTAAATAATTTTTCAGGACAAGGAATTCATTAAATAAATTTTCATCATTAAAAGCAATGTTAAATTCTTTTAAAAATTCAACAGACTTTTGTACAACAGTCCAATTAACAGTATCAACATTTTGAAAACATAACCAGTCAAATACATCCAAACTCTTAAGGGGTAATGTCCATGACTCTATATAATCTTTAATAGTCTTATAAAATATTTTAGTTTCTTCCATTAGAAGATTTTTTTTTGGTTCATCAGTCACATTTTTAATAATTTCTTTCACTTTTAATGGAATAAAATTATTTTCTAATCTTTCATTTAAGTTTTCTGATATTTCCTTTAAAATGATCTTTACTTCTAGCACGGATATATCTAATCTTTCAATTTTTAAAATATTTGTTTGAACTATATTCATCGAGGAATGTATTGTGAACAAATATGCCTCGCTTACATCACTTTCAAAAAATGTTTTTATAACTTTAGGTGTGCTTTCTACGTTCAGAAAATAGTTCTTCAAGGGTGCAAATAATTTAAGTATGCGTTCAACAGCAGGGTATAAACTTAGGCCTCTTGTTTTACTGTGATAAAGTAGCTTTGCATATTCTATCTCGGATTGTTCGCAAAATTCTTTTAGTGTTTCCGTTCTTACAGTATAAAAGTTACGGCCACACCAATCTTCACAATATAAAAACATACAAACATTAACATACATATGTATGTTTGTATGTACCCTTATAACTTTTATATTGGCGTGTGCAACATTCCAAATTAAGACATTGATAATTCTTTGGAATTATATCGTACCACTTCTTTTCAATATCATTATGAAATATCAGACCACAACACAAAACATATACACATTAGCATATGTATGTATGTACTCTTGTAATATGCAGTTGTACACTTGCATATCGACGCGTGTAACACTTAGGTCACAGCCCCAATCGACCCACTGATAATTCATTGGATTTATTTTTGTCATGAGAAAGGTTTGCAAAAATTAAAGTAAAGAAGTCAACGCGTGCAGCGTTTCCGTAGTAGACCGGGCCAATCAACTGATAAATTCTCGGAACTGTATCAGACCACTGAAAGTTCCTCGTAATTCTGTCTGGCCGAAATAGTTGCTAAGGTCTCTTTTTCATTAATATTAAACATAAAATCTTTTGTAATTACTATAAATAATAAGCATTGATCATTAAGTAGGCAGTTGTAATCTTTTTACTTGTCACTGTGCATTACCACAGCTGAGAAAAGAATAAATAAATCGGTTAAACTCAAATCGTGTGTTTTATTTTTTTGTTAATAAAAATAACATACGCTTAATTTATAAACCGAGAAATGATTGAACACTTTCAGTACAATAGATTTCACGTCAAATTACAAGGTGTCGCAACCCTTGTGAATTGCGTTACTGATTATATGGGCTGGACAACCAACACCAATTATTTTTTTTCTGCAAAGCACTTGTTAGCTTGGCGAAGATATTATTTTCACCGTATCGGTGAAAAAAATTAAAAATTAATGAAACTCCACATTAACTTTATGTTAAGTAACTTGCTTCTTTTTTCGGAAAGCACACTTTAAGACACAACAGCTGATCAGAAGTGATGCCAACGTAGTACTTTTTCGCACTACATATAGTGCTTTTTAAATAGCTTTTACGCGTTTTTTTTTAATTTTTGTGCACGTTTTGCTCTCAAAAAGTGTTGGCATTACAGCTGATAAGCGAAAATACAGTGATGCCAATAATTCAAGTTTAGGGGGGAAAAAATATTATGGAGAAAAGTGCAAAAAGTAGGACAACCCAGGACACTTGCTGAAGAAGACGGAGGACTGCCCCGGACGACCTCAAAAAGAGGACGGTGTCCGGGGAAAAGAGGACGGATGGCAACCCTACTTTCGATCAACCGAAAATTGGAAAATAATTATTTTCTTTTAAAGCCTTAACTAGCAAGTACCCTCTACTTATACAAAATAATGAGTAATTTCACATATTAAGTAAAAATTAAATCAAAAGTTAAAGAAGAAGTTTTTTTTTTTTTAACCAGGGAAGCGTCGCTTTTTTATTCCATTTTTGAGGACAACGTGGCTTAATCGTTTTTGTTCACCTATATCTTATCCCTGAAAATTGATTTTAGTTAAATTCGTTATTAAAGTAAAGTTATTAAAGTAATTAGATAGCAATAGGCATGTGTTCCCTAAATGTAGCCAATTCATCCTCAACTTTCGGATCAAGTTTGGTTAAATTTTTGTTCTATATGTTTCCTGTTCGATAGAATGCTTACTTCTAATTTTACAACCGCAGCTTCTACCATTTAGCTCCAGACGGTTGTGCAATTTATGCCTCCTCTTTCTTTGTTTACATCTTAAAAGAACAATTATCAAAATAACTCAAAAACATTGCGTTTAGACGTTTCTGCCTTCAGCCATTTATTATCTAACAGCATGATGTAATTTGGAATTATATTGTTTTGTAATTTATTGCATTTTCGCAATTGTCAATAAGTGCAACGTGAGTTCTTATGCTGATTAATGTGGAATTGTGACTTTACTTTTTTATTCACATAGATTTTTTGCTATGTGTTGATGAAAGCAAGTCTGGTGATACGACTGTGAATGCACAATCACATTAAGTAATTGTCGATTGAGCTTCCGCTTGATCAGAAAGAATTGCTTTTTGTTTTTCGCATAGTCAAATAGAGTTTAGGGTGGATTACGATTTTATATAAATAAATGTGATACATCAAGTGGTAATCAGAAGTAAGAAAATGTTTGGATGTGTCATTCATTCTGAAGCTGAATGCATTTGTCGTTTCCGGGTAACCCAAAATCCTCATAAGTGCCGTAGAGCGCTGCTTCAAGTGCGCGAGCTCGCGCTTTTATTGAAATACTCAAACGGGTATCACCCGTCCTAGACGCAAATAGGAAAAACACACAACAGTGATACAGTAGATTCCTAATGGTATGTAATGTAATCACAAAACACTGTGATAGAGTAGATCCCTACTGCAATCACAACAAACACGAATTGTCAAAAGTTCTCCTTCATCGCTCACATGACTTGGCAGAAGAATCTACATTTCCAATTTTACGAATTTAACTGCAACTGATTGTTCCACCTTTTTGCTTCGCCTATTTGTTAAGCTTGCGTCATAAGAGTCGCGTTTAAATTAATTTTAGTGATACCGGCATCAGCTCTTTGTCTTGGGAAATGTTGTAATTTTTGTCCCCATTCCTTCATGTTTTATCCCCTAAAGCCGCGAATTATAATAAATACCTACTCATGCCTTAACTACGCTGGCAGGTAGATTTATATACCCAATCAGATAATTCAGGCTTCGCCCCATTTTTGTTGGCGATAGCACCGATTTTAAGTACAAATTTCGAGGCATTCCCGCTTCTATTCTCATTCACTCACAACCCGTTGAGCCCCAATCCTTCAAGAGGAATGGACACTCCCAACTATGTGAATATATCTCCAATCATTTGCTGTGGATAACAGTACTGTTTTCGTACACTTTCATCCCTTAAAGTACGAATGCCGCCAAATTACATTCATATTTCGCGCCTAACCTTTACGCACCCATTGCATATAAATTTTCATAATTCTAGCTTTACCCGTTTATGACTGTCCGGTGGTACAAATTTTAATTCTATGTTGACCCAAAAAAGACGAAACTTAAAATTTCCTCATTATCATGCACTTAATCTGTTAAGTAAGTCTGGATCTATCTGCTTGATCCAGCGATCGTACCGCATTTGAACCTTATTTATTTAAGCCCACTTATTTGGAAAAATCCCTTCTTATAGCGTTTCTAATCTGGAAAGGCAGTATGAACAACAATTTCCATAATTTTAGCTCTAGCCGCCTGAGAAGGGTGATGGCACCAGATTTGTGGCTGTTTACCTTTTTCACTCATAAAAGTTTGCATTTGAAAAATTAATTAATTTTTACGCTTAAGTGTTTGCAGATTGTTTAATATAGAAGTGAAACATGGACACCAATTTTCATGAGCTGGGTGATGGTAGGAGATTTGTCGCTTTTCACCCTGTTTTGACGTACGAATTTTGACAAATTCATTCTTACCGCATATTTCCTCTAGAATGGGAATATGGACAGCAATTTGCATGATTACAGCCGCTTGAGCTGGGCGATGGTGCCAGAATTGTGAATTTGTACCCTGTTTTCACCCATAATTTTAGTTATTTGGTCTGGACGATGATCAGCCGGACAGCAAAAGCAACAATTTTATAATACACACATTTGTCTTTTTATACTTTTCCCCGAAGGAAAGAAAGTTTGTATCATTTTATATGACACTAAAATTACTAATATTGTTTTTCTACGTGCTTTATGTTGCAATGCTTAGCAAAACATCAAAATTGACAAGATAACTACGCCCTCTTTGATAACTTATATGCAGAATACACCGTTTTAACCATATATTTCTAGGTTCTTTTATTCAATTGCACCAAATTCAGCACAATTTAGGACCAAGCATTTACTAATTTTTACTCTGTGAGTGAAAATGGACTGCATTGTAATTTCTAATCCAAGGACTTCAAAAAGTTTTAATGTTGCTTCTTTCATTTAGATTCTTCTGGCAACACTTAAACTTCAGTGCCAACTCAAAAGTTTTAGCAAAGGTTTATGACTCATAAAGTAATATTTTTCATTCGAATACAGTAAACTCAGCACAATTTAGCAAGCAACAGATTTTTAGAAAACTTCTCCGAATGATGGAATCTCTGTAATTTTTAAGTATAAATTAGTACTTTTATTATTGTACTTTTTATTTATGTGAGTCAGTTCTTCACTGTTTTTTTTTTTTTTTTTTTTTTTTTTTTTTTAAAAAAACTGATTTTTAAATGTTAACATTGACTTTTAACGCAATTCTGTTTCGTCAATTTTTTGAATATACCTCCACTAAGAAACGTTACTATATAAGATCTTTAAGAGAGAGAGAGAACATAAAATGATTTTTAATCTACCTCTTGTCATTTTACTGCCATTGTTTAATGTTCAAAATTCCGGTATGGGAATATTAATTCCATTTCGGGGCAATTAAAACTATCCCCATTTTTTTTTATACTTGCGCATTCAGTTTGAGACCAATAACGATATTCGGTGCATAATTCGCATTCATTATGTATGGATAATAATGCATGCTTTTAATAAGGCCAACAGACCATTTTCATAACCTCAGCCAATAATATGAAGCATTTCTCCTTAGTTGTTCTAACAGCCAAAAGTAAATTTATTTTAAAATTTTTTACAAATTGCCAAAACCGATCATTTATTTATTTTAATATTTTTTAATAGTGTTCTTTCGCTTATAATGATAATCTAGATAATGGAACTGGAATCCACTAAATCTGTGCGTGTGAAAATATTTTACTTACTACTCCCAATGCGTTATATTCCACCGATAACACGCGTTAAATCCTTATTATTTGTTGTCTCAATATTTGTTTAAAGATCTATTTAACAATTTAGTGACATCTAAACAAATATTTTGAAAAAATATATATATATACATATACATATATATATTAATTACTTATGTTAGCGATAAATTTTGAATAAAATTCAAATTCATGATTTTTCTGGTATATCACCTTAATTTCAAATATGCCTTCGTAGTATTAGGTGGTGAAAGCATGGTGGCCTCGAAGATTAAAGGCGACACCAACCTCTTTCAAGGCCTGTTCATATTATACACCATAAATAAAGTAGATGAAATACGTCAGCAAATTTGTGTTATTACTTCTTACGCAGTTACTAATACAATCATTTTTCTGCCTGCATTTATGTATGATTTTGAGTCAACACAAATTTATATATAGAAAATTATAAATGTTTCTTTATGCCTTCATAATTTTGCCTCAAATAAAATATTTACAATTTTATGTCAGCAAATGTGTGTAGGATGTATGGTTATATGTCTATAGACGTAGGATATTAACACCTTATGGTTTATTAGGCGTGTAATAATAATGCCCTTAACATATTGTCACTGCACTTATGAAATTAGTGAAATAAGTAGGTTAAGTTTTCCCCGAGGGACAGAAAACCATATTCAATGCGAATGGAATGAACATTTTATTAGGATGAACAATACTATTTCTAACAAATTACAATTAAAAAAAAAATATAGGTATTTCAAATACTTCTGAAATCTGCACTAAATACTTTAATAATGGAGAAAATATATACTATTCGTTTGATATTTTTAGCCTTCTTCCAAATAATACCTTTTAATAATAATTTATACAATTGGGTAAAGTCAGGGTTACTTTTATTCCGGATCCGAACATTTTTCTGCAAAATCGAAACAAGAGTCAACCCATTGGAAATTTAAGTAATTTATGTAAATTAATTATAAACAACCCTAATCGTGTTGGGGTATTCTCACTTCTAATTTTAGACATGAAGGATATTTATGCTTTGAGTGCTGAAATAGATTTTCCCATCTTTGTCGACTTTTAGAGGTTTTGTATTTAATGATTACAAAATTTTCAGTCAGTTGAACTAACCTAAAAAATCCCTCATCTAATATTGAAATTTTACAGAATTGCTCTGTAAGGACAACACGGTAAACCAAACAGATACAGAGGTCAATCAACTTAGAAAGTCGTGAAACACATTTGGTTAAAAGACATTTGGTATTTAAACGATTGATCCTGGGAGTTAATTTATTTATATCATTTAAAAAATTATATAACTAATGAAGGTATAAATATATTTATCTATTCTACTCTGTATACCACCTCGGTTAAGGTATTTGTTGTCCAATAAGCTGGGTCAAACCTTAAAGCCTGATGTGCAAAGGCAGAATACAATAATGCGTATAATAAACAGGGTCTAAAAGTATCAACACCGCAACGACCACCACAGAACAACCGGCTTTGTCTCCCTACCTCCTTTGATCCTTACTCTCTAGATTTATATAAGCATGGATATGAAACTATCGTAAGGATTCAACTTGCTTATGTTATTATGTACGTACAAGTTTCCACAATCAGTGGACGTAAATGGTAATGTTAGATATTTCTGGATAACCAACTAACTTTTTCATTCTGTTTGTAACATTTCGAAACGGCTATTAAGTTCTCTAACATAAAATAAATTAAATGTAATCGCAATGTATTGCAAAACGTAAAGTAGTTGAATTTGTTAACATAATTGCAAAAAGCCCAAATATCATCTCAAATTCATATCATATGCATATCCATATCCGCAAACAGGACATATTTACAGAGCCATATTCAAAACCAATTATTAGTTAGTTAAATAGTTAGTATTTAAACCTTCAAGAAATTATTCTGAATAAGGTTCACACTATATAACTCACAATACGGACATACCAGAATTTTGATGATTACACAGCCTAACCTTATTTCACATACCTTCACTGCGAAGCAATGAGGGTACATACCATTTGATAGGTCAACCGGTACAGGAATTTCAGTCGGGTGAACTGAATTTGCCGAACACGCAAAACATATATGGACAAAACCGTCAACATATCTTCGAGACGAGTGTACCAACATAAAAAAAAATTAGAATCGAAAGTCGAATGTACGTATCCCGCGAAATTTGAAAATTCGCATTATATTTTGAACACACCTCGTATTCATATGTTCCTTACAAATTGGCCGAGTTACCGGTATTCAATATTTTCCCTATAACTTCTAATTCGTAAACTTCGTTCGTTATTTTAAGATGCCTGATTCATTTAACCCATATATTCTTAGTTAGATATTGTTCATGCTTTCAATTAACTTATTTCTGGGAACGATAATTGGCTGTATTACCATATCCTTTCGGATACTTTCCACGCAAATTGACCATTTAGTCCAAATTTAATTTTTACCCTTTAAACTCTAATTCGTCATTTTTTTCACTTGTGATTATTTGTAACGGTTGGGAAAATTAAAAAAAAAATTGATCAGATAAGACCATCGGACTTTTGCTAACCCTAGTTTTCACAATAAAAATGGTATGCATTACCGCCAACTTCAGGTCACCTGGCATATCCATTAGGGGATTTGGTCATAGGTAACTTGTAATAATTAAGTTGAATAAGTTATAATTTTTCTTCTTCTATTATACGTTAATTTGCTTTTGCCACAAAGCAAACGCACGTTGTTTGAAGTACATATCTCTTCAGCCCACCTGACTGGAATTTATTTCTGGTTTGTTATGAGACTCAGGCTGTACATTTTCAGATATGTTTCGAAATTAAGAAAAAGCTCTGTTTTCGGAATATAAATAAATGAATTGATTTTAAAAATATTAACCAAAGTAAAATTTCAGATATGTTTTTTCAAGATACAAATTCAATTAAACTAAAATTATTTTTAAAATCACCGAATAATAATTTTCCAGCTTTTATTTGATGTTCAAAATTCATCAGCAAAGTTTCTGGGAATAGGCATCTACACATAATTATAATCACAAAATAAACAAAAATCATTTCGCATTTTACCAGTCAAAATCTGAGTTCCAACTAGAGAAATCTGTTCCAGCTGAGCAAAATTCAGTAATTTAACGCCTTTTCAGTTGGCCAGAGTGACATTTAAATTTTAAACTTCTTAGCCCTGCATTTACTTTGTACCTTCAACGAGTGGGCATAGTTGAAATCCAATACCGTTTTATAAACTTCAATCATAAAATACACAAAATAACTGAAGTTGAAATAAGACTCAAATGAAAAAATTCAAGTATGTCAAAAAATCGAAAAGAAATAATTCGCCAAACTTTAGATTTGGTCGAAATTGAAAAGTGGTCAATCATGGCCATGGATTTTATCCCCTGACAGGTCTAGTAAAAGCTTTCCAAACTGCAGTCTGCAATCGTTATTCAACAGTAGGTCCCATGCAGTGAGTCTAAAACGAGGATGCCTTTCACCCCACTGAATATGAACTGTTATTTCACTTACCTGTGCATGAGATTTAAGCGATAAGAGATTGTTTTTAAATTCGGTTGTGCGATTGGATCTGTCAATCTGGCGAACTGGCAGGCATGATAATGAAATTTCTGAAAATTTGTTATATTTGCTCGAATTTGAAAAAGTCGACCGATTAGCAGCGCCCGGTACCTCCTATAGAAATGAGAGATTTAACCCACGAATTCTCAGATTCATATCTTTCAAGTAGTTGGACTGAATTCAATCAAATTTGCCACATATTATGCGTTTGGCAAATTAAGTTCTGTATATGAAAATTTCATTTCGTGCCTTTCGTACTTTTAGATCGATTTCTCGAAATTTATTTTTTAATTTTCCCACATAAATATTTTAAATTATTTAAATTTCTATCAATTAAATTAACATTTCAATGATTCATAAATTAAACAAAAAAATCGCTCGGATAACAACGCTTTCTCTAGCAGCTCTCATGTAAATTATCTAATATATTTAATCCACATATCCTTAGATTCGTACCTTTCATCCAATTGGACTAAATTCAACATTATTTCCCACACATTTAGAATAGTACATTGGATTACATTGCTACGCCCTCTGCGTTACCACTCATACGAATTGATCGATTTGGCAAAAATCGGCGGTTCCTCCATTATTTCTAATCAGTTTCACAGCGTTTTTTTGATAAGAACAATTTACTACGCCTCATTTAGCACCGCTCAAACATTTGCACAAATGCAAAATTACGTTGGGTGAAGATATATGTAATTCAGTTCACTTGACAGAAATTTCTGTACTGGCGTTTGGGAAATTTAATTGCAATTAGTTTATCAATCCATGTATTTCTGTATATTTTCCGGTTTGTTTCCTCTCCATCTCTCTTCCAAAAGTAACCAGCAAATTTGCACCAGGATGGACATTACAGAATTTCTTGCTATTGCAACTATTTTCCTTGTAATTTAAAGGATCTATTTCATTATTCTGTTTTAGAATAACAAAAAAAAAAAAACAAAATAAAAATAAAAGTCAAAATTATTATTCCTAGAGTCAGTCTACAAAGTGGTAAAATTGATCCATAAATTGAAAAAGTTTAAAAATATGGAAATCTATTTTGGGCTAACGGAATGTATGTAAATGTGTTAATATTTTTAACAACTACTTAACATAAGTCAAAGAGCTTAAGTAGTATTTAGGCGATATATAAAAACATTGCGAAGATCTCCTTAATGAAATAGAACCAGTAAAAACTTAATCATTTCATATTAGTGGACTCTTAAAACTTTCTTCTCCAAGAATTTGTGAAAAATTTTTGCGGAAGCTATTTTTTTTACAATGGAAATGTATGTATGTATGTAATTTTCCAACCAAATTATGATTTCATACTGCAAAGTGCTTACACAATGCATGAATGTATGTTTTTAAAAAGTTTGTATCAAAATGTATGTAAAATGAGTGTAATCCTTAGACACTGGACATGCAAACTCTAGTCAGCGAGCCACCCTCAACTTTGAATCTCGCAGTTACGGCTGCAGAATTCTGGACGGGCAATTTATCACCTACAGATCCGAGCCAATTTCAAAATTAGAGGCCTCCATGGCAATCGCTTCAGTTTTTTGAAAGGCAAGTCGAATATTTTTGACGTATATGACAAAAAAAACCTATTCTTATTGTGTCCACGGCAATATTTATATAATGTGTCTTATGTACGAGACGAGAATAATGCCCCTAATATTTTTCGGTTATCTACCCTTAAGTTCTGCATTACACTGCGACTTATCTTATTTACAAAACTGTAGCTTTATAGTCTCCCTTGAAAAATGTTAAACTAAAAGCTAGCACAGAAACTTCTGCCTGCTTAATTGACTTGTAAACTTAAGCAAAATTTAACAGATTTTAAAACTGAAAAGAACCTTAATTGAAATAATTGGAAAAAGTAATTTTCGCCACGTTTATCGATTTGTATGAGAAGTACCATAAGTGCCAATTTCCAATCTGAGACCACGACTTGAGGAAATGAAGACACTAGAAAACTGATTTAAGATCAGTATAGATTTACTCGAGCTGTGGTGACCACCAGGCTTCCAGTCACACTGTCAACAGATAGACAGGATGGCATAACCCATTTGAATCGGTTATGGTTTAAAGAGGAAATTTTGAGGAGGGTTAAATTGCTCAAATACTCTGAGTTATATTAATCGGTACAAAATATTAAGTTCTGCCATATAGTACATAAACCCAGCGGGCAAGTTACATATTAAATATGCAAAAATAATGTTTATCTGATTCGACACTGGGCCGTGGCAAAAGAGGCATGGCTAATTTTCCCATTTTCACTACCAAACCATGCATTAGCAAGATATTACCGCTGAAAAAATTCGGTATGGTCGATATATATTTACTCGCGTTAGCATATCCGCCAGCCAGTTTGATGGATAGACGGACGGATATATTTCAGTAGTTTTAAAAATTTCTGCAAATAATTGATTCTTAAGACACTTAGAGTCTAACCCATCTTATACAATACGTTATACTTTTCCCCATATCAGGCGATGTATTCCTCCGGACTGACTGAATAATTTAAATCATCTATTCAGTAAGACTAAGTCAGAGGTAATATATGAGAACAAGTCTAATGTGAATAGCTTGATATAAATGACTTATGGCAGAAAGTGTATATCGTTATTACAAAAACTAAATTAAAGTCTAGGTTATCCTGGCGACATTCTAAATTAAATACCACTGATAACATGGTTGAACAAAAACCACACTTGCAGCCTACGGTGCACAACTCAAACTCAACGAAATTGAATTTTTTTGCTGCAGATAGCGATTATTCACATCGGTGCACACTTGAGATGCTTTATATTATTGGCGTTCCTACGGATAAATACTGAATAATAAAAGCTACAACGAGATCGCACAAAAATATATCGACAAGCAATTGGAAAACAAAACAAAATTAAAGAAATTGATGAATATACGCTTGCATTTATTAGGTTGTTGTGATTGTAGTTAAATATAATTTACGAGTTTGTGGACGATACATCTGGGTTGTGGAAAAATGTGAAGAAAATGCACAGACCAATTTAGAAAAAGCTAATGACACTATTTATACGTAAAATTGACACGTTGCATGACACGTTTACGCAAAATTAAAAGAAATTAATTTTGTGTATTGTGGGGATACACACATATTTCTGTCGTTTATATTCCAAAAACATTTGTATTCTTAAAATCTGACACCTTAACATTTTGAGATATCGATGCCGAAATCGTAAATGGCCTTTATCCACCCGTTCTGAAACAAACCGATTTTCCGAAATTAAATTTTTTCTCTATAATCAATAATTTGTTGATGTTGCAAATAATGTTGCAGCTCCGCTTTTGTTCATTAAATTTGATCGTTACATCACAATGCCTGGTAAAATGTGGAACAATAGTCTGGATAACCTGCATCATTTATTGCACACAAACCTTGCATACAATTTACTTAATATAATTTAACAGTTTTTCAATAAACTACGTTTTGCGAATGAAAATCGACTCTTGGGTATCTTTGGGTGCTCTTCAATAAGAAAAAAAATCGTGCGATTTTGCTTACTGATAGTGAATATTCTTTAAGTTTTTCAGTTGGCCAAAGACAAATGGTGGAATGGTGACGATTTAGAAGAATAGGTAGTAGTTGTTGAATTTTGCTGTAATTTTAGCTGTAAGAACACCGCCTAATCGGTTAATCGTAGTACAACCACACACAGCCGCCATATTTTTCTTACTATGTGCTGGTTGTGGTCTATATGATTACTTGAAAATTGAGTTTCAAATTTTTAAATATACATCATAAAAAGCCCTAAGCTCGCGAAACTCATTCCTCGTAGGATACTGAATTCCTTAAGTCATCTGGATAATTTTTCATTGTTAAAGTCCGAAATATCGTAACGACACACATTTATTTGAATCTAACGCATCACAAAAAACGTAATCACGGGTATTTTAAGTGATTTCCTCGTCCAATACCTGATCGAACCCATAAGAATCCAATGGGATCATATCACATTTTAAGTTTAGTGACATGTACATTTAGAAACGAACAGAAACTCCAAGTTTCCACCGAAGTTAGACTTTAATCATATTTGATACAATTGCAGGAACTTACATTTTTATACGGAGTGACTGCATTATTCGACTTATTCTGACTATAATTCATTTTTTATTAGCATCACGGAATACATCGCTACATGGCCAAACAATGCAACAATGCGTATTACATTTATATTCAATGGTAGACGACGAAACATTTCTGCCTCCTCTTTACAGTGCCCTTTCGCAGAGCATCCAATTATGGCATTCCTTTAGTTGAATACTTTGTTGCAAGCAATACCATTATGTGTTGCATACTTTATCTTCGCTGTCGCTTTCCCAACCGTGTTTGTCCATTTGTGTATTTTTCCTCCAAGTGTGTTACTAGATACTGTTTATGCTTTACATGCAGAACGTCTAAGAACATACAGTACTAATTTAATGGCGAGTAGCTGTCCTAGGGCCCTTTTCGGTCGTTTGTCTCATTTTCCATAGAAATTCATTGGCTCTTGCTTGGACACTAAGTGCCTTGCAATGTACTTTGCTATAATGGTGGAATTATTTATTTGCATTTATTTGACTTTGTGGCTATATTTTCAGCAGATACATTTCATTATTGTAATATGCCGTAATTTGCGGATGGTTCGGTTCAAGTTTTATCATTGTCCTTAAAATGTGCGACTGTAAATTGAAATCTTTAATGACATAATTTTGTTTCCATTAACTTATGTGTTAGTTTGTAGGCTTCCGGAAAGTACTAACATTAAATGCAATGAAATTTACAATTTCTATACAAAATACATTAAAATGTGTATAATATATGATTATGGAGAAAGAGAAGCTAACTCGTTGACCAAATACGTCGTCCCTGCGGGTGATTTCTGAATTGATTATTAGTCTAACCATGGCCATTTCTTACATATAGCTAATAAACTGTATATACCATGAACTATCAAATAATAAAAATCTGCTTCAACCTACTAGTCAATCATTTTATCTTTGAGACCAAAACTAGTTATCTTGTCCGTTACGTTATTTCTCTCTTCTCATTTTAAGAACATTTCTTTATGAGATTGTAGTGGCTAAGTAAATCAGTTACGGGCGCTGCAATCCCGCGTCTGCTTTGGACACACAAAATTAAAACTGATTAAAGTGTGTTAAACTTTTGATTCGATCTGATCTCTTTTTTGCCGGTAATATAAGCTAAGTGCAAATAAATTTATATAAAAACAAATTTCAGGATGAAAAGGTATATTCAATTTTTCATATATGTATATTGTAAAATTTTATGCCTTTTTCCTTCTTGAAATCAGGTTCCAATTCATTATAGGTGATACTCTGTATCTAATTGACACGGAAAATATATACTTTCTGGGGAAAAATAGGCTACGGATCTGAGACTTATATTGGTGTTTATTCGAAAACTGAGGACGGCTTGTGATGTGGTCCTGGTTGTTGTTGAAGTGCAAAAAGCCTTATGCTCTCGCCACAACCACGAAACTTTCGTGCACCGCTGGGTTGCCACCTTGGCGTCACATATAGTGGTTTTTTCTTTTAATTTCATGTTTGGTCTTTTACATCATCTAACCGTAGTTCATTTTAGTATTGAATTTAAGATAACTGTTGTTATTCAAATAATTCATTTTTAAAACAATTCATAAAGTTCATTGAGTAATTAATTAGAAAGATCAGAGTTATATTAAACAAATATTAATAGGAATGACATTTCGGATTACAGTGCAATGCTTGATGAGAAAAACTAAATGCAAGTAAAAACGTATGGGAAATGTTAATACTTTAACGAAATGAACTCTTCTAAATCTAATAACTATCTAATCTAATCTAATAACAAACATTTCTTTCACTGCAAGCAATGATTGGCAACACAATAACTTGAGAAAGACAACATTGCTGGTGGACTGCGACCACATACAGTTTCACACGAATGTGTTTTCACAAAGAAACTTTTTTATATTTTTTTACTTTAAGGCTTAAAAAAATAGGCTTTGGTTGGTCAATATTTTTTTTTATTATAGCTAGTTACTTAACACTTTCGTGTCACTTTTTCTAAGCCATGTGAATAAGTTTTCAGTTTTCATTAATTAATTTGTAAAGATAATAGATTAATTAACTAGCTGTAATAAAAGTAATATTAAAATCTCAAACAAAGCCTGTTTTTTAAGACTTAAAGTAAAAAAAAAATTTATTTGTGAAATACTTTCGTGTCAAACTGTATATATGTATTACAATATGCGATGCAATACAACCGAATCCGCCTCACTCATAAACGATGACCTTTGGCTTAAACGAAAAGTTTCCTGTATGTTAGACTTGGTCCAAAGTAGCTGAATATTAGACACTACGAATTTAAAAAATCCAAAGATGAACTTTTCCTGCCAACAGTATTTTGACAATTTTCTCGGTGGTTGTGGTATTTATTTCAAGAATAACTCCGGCAATATTGAGTTGAAGGGACAGGCAAAAACTTCGAATAAGCAAATTTCGTACGAAAATTTCAAATTGTTCAGTAAAATTAAGCAGATATTTTCTTGTTCGGTAGAATTCCATGCTATTTACCATTTATTACGTATATAAAAATAGTGGCAATATAAATCGTTGCCTCATACTTTGGGAACATTTAGTTTGCTCGCACCAACTGAGAGTATCTGAGGAGAGCAAGATTCCCCCTTGTGGTTTGATCACACCAATAAAAATAGAAATTCACAGAGTATTATTTTGACGCGTCTCGTTTCAGATCATTTTATTTGTATATATACTTATATATATACTTATTTATAAAAAACTATGAAAAAAGGAATTTGTGAGGGAAATCAATCTTCCATTATCATTGTTATTGCCTATTTGCCCAATATGGCTGCCAAGCGTGATTTGAGAATGTAGACAAAACGTGCCTCAAAAAGCTACAAAAATATAGAACAAGAATTTAAGAATTATGTAGAACTTTCCACCATGATATTCGCTAGCAGCTTCATTCGTAGACGGTATCATATGAAAAGAAAGTTTTATAAAAAACATCAAATGGAATTTAGAATGTGGAGGTGTTTTTGGAGCGGTATAAGTTTTTAAATTATTTTTTAAACTGCTCAATAACCACCAGTTTCTTGCTTTTTTCACAAAGCATGATTAGAACCTAAAACGGTTAACATGAGAATGATATAAAGGAGCGAATTTGCTCAACTTATATACTCTCCGTAATACCGTGCAAACTAAATATTTCCAATGTAGGATGTAACGATTTATATTACATGTGAAAGCTCGCAGTTGCGTAACTCTGGAGGTCATTGCCGCTGGTTTTACACAGCTAATAAATGGTAAATATTAGGGTCTTGAACCAAAATTACATCAAACAAGACCATACTTCACCAGTAGTACTAATAAAAAAGTACTAGTACTCAACGTTGGGTGAGTGATTCTAAAAACAAAATGAGCCTACACCATTCTGCTCATTCAGTTCATATCTTATTAATGGGAGAATTTTTTTTATGGTCCAAGGTGTATGAGGATAACACAGAGTACAAGTTCGATTTGAGCATCCGATAGGAAACGAAATTCGTTACAATAACTGACATCATCTCTAACCAAATCTCTTCGTTTTATATTATTTTAAAAGAATCAATTAGCTCATACCAAAAAAGCAAACAGAAGTATAACCTTTATGTTAGAAGTGGTTACTTTAAGACCAATTCTTAATTTATTTTATAATATATTTCGAACTTTTTATTCCTAGGAAATTCGAAATTGATAGAAATACAGTGCAACAGCCATAAAGAATTATGAATATAACGAACAAATTTGTGGCGGTCCCAATGAATTTGCAACAATTTTTCAAGGAACTACTACGCGGTTAGAATAAACTTTGTCTACAGTAATCACATTTTTGGTTCCGCTGAACAAATTTGGAGCAAACAAGTTTGCATTGACTCTAATCATCAGATAACCAAAATATCAAGCGGAGAGGAAGATACAAATCTTGATTTGCAGATTCTTTGCGGACAATGTTAAACATAATGTAGGTTAGTTTTGGAAATTTTGTTTACAACGTTACGTTACAGACGTTATGATCCAACTTTCGTTAATCTTAATGACGGGCCTCTACAAAATTGCACTCATTGAATTATGTTTTAGAAAAAGTTGTGCTTTTAAGGATAGTAATGTGAAGGGCGAGTATATTGTAAAAATCGAGTTGTTCCAGTAATCTCCAATAACACAACGATACAATAAATTAGTAACTATTATTATAGTATGATATCATACTAATATACCGTAATAACACCAGTGTAATTAAACAATTTCCTTATATAATAATCTGGTAATTTACAAATGAAATAATAGAGACTGCATAGCCTACCACCAGTCTCAAACCTCAACGCTAAGTCTCAAGCACCTATGTCGGGTGGTACCTGATGTATTTCTATTTGGTTTTTAGTGCGGCGAAGGCGTGTTTGCACCGTTCGATTATTTTTGTAGTGGAAAATATCATATCCGCCATATTTTCCAACATCATGAAATGCAATTGCCTTCATAGAAAAAAAGTTTGTTCATTTATTTGGTTGCACGAGTTGATGAACAAACGCAAAATGAGAAATAACAATAACATCGTTGGTCGGACTTCTCCACGTATCGAATAGAATGTTATCCTTAAAAACTGTAGTGGTAGTGCTGCACATTGATTCAAAGCTTTTTTCAATGTGGCAATACGTTGTGACATGTTTTACAGTTGTACGAATGTGAGGCACTGAAGTGTGACAAGGAGGAGCAGCGCAGCACGAAAAAAAACTATTTTAAGTATCGGGTGGTTCAGAAAGCTCGTTCGATTTAAAAAAAAATTATTTAGAAATTTATATACAAGAAAACCATTATTATAATCTCCCCCTTTTTTAATAACTTATTCCCACCTCTCTGGAAGCCACATAAAACTCACGTGGTTTTTCTGAAAGAGGGCGTTCATTTCGATTTGTTACTTCTTTGTCGTTATGAAAAATCAAATCCTTCAAGTGGTTGCTCAGACTGCGAATTAGGTGATAGTCGGACGGGACGAGGTCTGGAGAGTACGTTTCTGACGGGTCCGCAAGGCAGTGTGAAACCTCGGTGAAAGAGTGAGGTATCCACACATTGATATAGCTCATACAACCGAGCCCTTTTATAAAACCGTGAACGGCTTAGACTAATTTTTTTATTATTACAGTTCTTTCCCTAACTGTTGCACGGGGATTAACAATAATTCAATCTCTCACCTCCTCGGAAAACATTTATTTTGGTCTAGGAGCGTCTGTTACGGAGGAGTAGAAAATTTTTTAAACCATTTCAAGTTCTTTCATTTGGTCCATTTTCTTCATTAACAAACTTTATTTTTCCGCTGACTTGAGCAACCGTTTTTTCTTTTCGGAAATAATACAGCATAATATGCCTATCATGCTCTTTTTCTCTAATTTTTTCCACTTTTTACAACTTTTTTTAAAACCACTCACGACTAGAACGAGAACACAAGTAAACAATAGCACACAGTTTAGAGAAGTGAATTAACCGAACGAACAACAACGAACGACCCAATATTTTGGCTTATTTCTGAATAATATTTTAATTGGGGTAACTTAACAAAACAAGAAAAAAACAATAATAGAGTTTTCAGAATAAAACAGTAAATCTTCCTTCATTTGGCAAAGATATTCTTCATATTTCGATATCTGTCAACATCTTCAATAGGTATATCTCCATACTATAACAAACCACTTTAATAATAAGCATATTTGTAAAATTATCTTCAGTCGTGAATTCTAAAAATATTACTGTATTGATTTATTATAACTTACCCTTCAACTCCGAATGCTTTCAGTTCCCGATTCAAAGTCTCCTTGACATTTTCTTGGGAGTATAATCCCATTGGGGAATTAAATTGCATGTGAACCAATTTGCGTTGAACTGCAGCCATTTTTAATTATATAAGATTTAATTGCTTAAAATTCAAATTTTCAAATTCTTATATTTCAATAGAAGAGAAGATTTTCCAGCGAAATAAACTGAAATAAATACGGAATAATACGTAGAAATATATTGAAACGTATTTATTACACGTGTAACCTTAAACAGACTTTTAAAAATGATGTTTAAATAAAATGTAATTAATCGGATATTATCTGGATTATTAATTTCTTATAATCTTATATATGTAATATAAGCTTGAAATATAGAAGTAAGTTAATTTTTTGATTTGTTAATTGTTTTGATTAAAAAGTCAGTTATTGTAATTTGTTGAAGTATTTGTCCTGAAAATAAAAGAGAAGAAAAATAAAATGATATTAAAAATACTGCATAAACATAAAGATTCATTACAAAGTTATGTCATATTCGTTCGTTATATTACTTAAGTTCCTGTAAGGTACAGTCAAATTAATTTTACTACCTATAATTATGCACGTTCATACAGTATGTATCTCATATAAATATAGAGTATAAATTTATTCTTTATTGGCAACAAGTTGATATCGCTGTTGATTATGCTTGACATGTAGGGATTGAAATGTATGGTATATTTCTACAGTGTATTCGAAGCACGAACGTAGAAGGTACGATTCATAGGCATATCATCATATATGTTTATTCGACTTCTTTCACAACGTTAATTTAAGAGTGACCATATTAACAAGTGAGGAATACAGAAGCAGGTTTGCTTAAATTCTGTAAAAGGAATGTGATTTAGCATCATCACTTTCTGTGGGTTGTAATTTAAAAAAAAAAAGGGTTTTTTAAAACTTTTTGCTTGAAACCAATTCAAACTTCAAAAAAAGTGTGTAATTGTGTTCAATTACAATGAATTATGAATTTAAAAATGAAATATTTATAAACTGGAAGAAATAATTTTCCTATTTTTATGAATTCTTGATTTGATGGAAACCCTTTATGTATGTTCTTGCAACATATCTGGCTACATAAAGAGTTTCCAATCTTCCAATTACTGTTATGCTGAATAATAACTGATGTCTAACTCATGTTACTTGCTACAACGCATCATGAGTTTCTACCTCTTTTTTGAACAACCTTTGAACGAGTAAGAACTCTTGAACTGAAATAAAATTGGACTACAAATATTAACACTATAATACAATATTTGTCTTTTATTTTGGAGCAAATACAGTCCATTATCACATACAGGGTTGCCCATATTCGACGGACCCACCTGGCAACGCCATAACTTTTGACAGAGATGTCAGATCACTTAATGACATACCGCGTTTGAAGCGTCAGTCCAAGCAGATTTTTACCATGGAACAATACACACCACGCGAGCGCTCTGAAATAGTTGAAATTTACATTCAACAGAAGAAGTCAATTGTGAAAACTCAACGTGCTTTTAAAATATTAAAAAATGTCAGAAGTGCGCCTTCTAAGAACACCATTAAGCGTTTATACGAAAAATTTTCGACTGGTGAGGCTCTTTCTAATCCGAAGAGGCCAAATAAAAGTCGACCAAGGCGATCGGCCGAGAATATCGCTGCCGTACGAGCCAGTGTTGAGAGGTCCCCAAGAACATCCCAAAAACGCCGTTCTCAGCAGTTGGGCATGGCTCGGTCCACTTTACAACGGATTATTCGCGTTGATTTGCATTTGTTCCCGTACAAAATTCAATTGACGCAAAGATTGTTGCCTGCGGGGAAGCCTCGTCGATTGGAATGGGCCCAACGAGTCATCGAAATGGCCGATGATGACGAGCAATTTTGGAACAAAATTATCATGTCCGATGAAGCCCATTTCACATTGAATGGGACCGTAAATAAGCAAAATTGCCGTATTTACGCCACTGAAAATCCTCAGGAGATTCAAGAATTGCCTCTTCATGACGAAATAGTCACAGTTTGGTGTGGCGTTAGTGCGAAAACGGTCATTGGGCCGTTTTTCTTCCAAAACGAAAATAACCATGCTGTTACCATCATGTGATGCCAATTATTCGTCGAAAGCGTATGAGGCAGTTCTGGTTTCAACAAGACGGCGCTCCACCGCACACAAGTCGCATAACAATCGATTTTCTGAAGAATTTGTTTCCGGGCCGTTTGATGTCGAAAAGTGGTGATTTGGACTGGCCACCGCGTTCGCCCGATTTGACGCCCGCTGACTTCTTCTTGTGGGGACATTTGAAGTCAAAGGTTTACGTTAACAAGCCAAGGACCGTAGAAGAGCTCAAGGACAACATTCGTGAAGAAATAGCCGCCATTCCGGCCGAAATCTTGGCGAAAACGATGGAAAATGCTGCAAAAAGGGCACAATACGCCATCAACGCCAGAGGCGGCCATTTGAGAGATATCATATTCAAAAATTGATGTAAACAAATCTACTTGGAACAAATTAAATGAATAAGATTGCCAACCGCCAAATTTTTATTTTTTTTTTTGATTTTTTTTTTTAAAAACATGGATCCGTCGAATATGGGCAACCCTGTATATAACAGTTCGAAACGGAATTATACAGAAAAATAAGTGACTGTTTTAAGGGCTCGTATGTACGATCACATGAACTTTCGACACATGTACACCACGTCACCGTCAATCACTAATTCATTCGCAGCATTTCACGAAATAAAGAAATAAGAATGAAATTAGGAATTAAAGAGTGATGCAAACATTTGACTTTTTGCTCCCAAAGTCTTAAAACGTTAGTATAAAAAGCATAATCACAATTTAAATTTGAAGGGGGATGATATCTAGAGGTAGTATAAATTCTGTTACTGTAATAAATCAATAAAAGTGAAATTTTCCGCTACGGGATAAACAGAATAAAGAGTATTTAAATAAAATTTTGGTGAATTATCATTATCTATGGTAGTACAACGTGCAACAATTTTAAATTTACGTGTAAATTTTGTTTGTTTTGTTATAATTTAACTAAATTATAACTTTTTGGAAAGGTAGAATGCAGTTTCCCTTAGAAAACATTCAATATGTATAGTAAGTTTACAGAACACTTCTAAAATAACCGCTGAAATTTTGTTCAAACATTTTCGATGGCAAAATACCCTTCAAAAATTACGGCAACCCGCCCACTTCCACTCTCACCTGGAGCATAACAAGCATTACTCAAAAGCATCTATTGTGTTGAAAACTTTGTGTGGAATCTTACAGAGATTAAAATAAACTCGACATTTAATCACATTTTCGTTAACCTAATCAACAATCAATGTTCTTAATAGATGGCGGATATTACTGGAAAGTAAATTTGGAACTGAAACTCGGTGGATGATAATATTTGTAATATGCAAATGATTTTTGTCACAAATGAATCTAAAATAATCTAAGTTAATTTAACATATTACACAAATTCAATATTTGAATACGTATATCATGAATATGTAAATTTTATGAATATATGAGCAATTTTTGCAAAAGTGAAGTTTTTATGCAAAAAATAAATAAATATTCAGTTTCTCAAATCTGTATGTATACAATTCTATGTATGTTTGCTTGTTCAGTCTATGCTAGGTCATGATTGGAGACAAAGGGTGTGGCACCGTCCACATAAATAGCAATTTTTACGACTATATCTAATGAACTATTAGAGGTTCATTGGCCAGTGGCGCTGAAAATATACTCGTATGTCGGAGTAAACAAATATTATAATATAAATAATATCATATTATATTAATAATATGAGAGAAATGGTAGCAGCATGAATTATTACAGATATACATATATACATTTGATATTAATATGGAAAAAACAAATCGGACGGCGTCACGTCTCATTTTAAGAATGTATTACAGTGCCCAAAGTAACGTCATGATAGTATGTTTTTGTCATTCGCAAATTTGTCGTTTCCCAATGTAGACTGAGCACACAACGTAAAATTTTGAGTTTTGTCATGAACTATTAGAGATTTAAACTTTAGATTTAGTAGCGGCCAAAGTGATGACCGATCGCCATCAAAGTATGTTATCGTTAATATTAATGGACTGAATTTTATAAAATTTCATAATAAATTCATAACTGGCCGTTTCGGCTGGTATGTTGAAAAACTGTACAATTGTACTTTGTTATTAAATATTATTTTTGTCAACAGATTTTTAAGAATTTGGAGGTAAAATTCATAATATAGGTGAAGTAATTTAACTAAATTCTTCGTTCCACTACATTTAATTTCATATCATCACCTTGTCACTGTGCTCGAAACGGAAACTTAGCTTAATATATCAAAATCTGAGTACCTGTAACATTATTAACGCCTAAAATTTTGGTTCTACTTGAACCTGCTTTATGGCCTAACTAGTTATTTAGTAATTTTGTGCATTTTAAAATTTGCCAGAAAAGCTGATTTTTTTTTTGTGCTAAATTTTTAGAGAGGCGAAATTTGTCGATGTATTTTAAAATCATGCGGAATGATTTTAGAAATATTTTCCGAGAATTCCCAACGATCTCTCAAACAATTACTATCTTGTACCTAGTTTGCGTCTCTTTTCCGCCTGTGTGCAGCTCTGTACAGCTCTTCACGAAAACTACATTTAGGTGAGCTGTCATAAAAGGTGTACACTTTTTCTTTAATTTTATATGAATGTTGATATTTTAGCAACAATTACCTATAGACAGGGTTAAAGTTTTAAAGATGGAGAGTTTCGAATATTAAAAATCGTCTCTCTTTATTTAGATATTTAGAGTACGAATACATACATTTTGTTTAAACTGGCTGCTAGAATGTAACAGTGTATAATTAACTCTGTGCCTAGGACACGTTTCCACAAACATTAACGATGCACTATCAAGCAATGTTGATAAATAGATGATCTTGACAAATTCAACGTAACAAATGAAATCGCACACTCGATCAATGTTCTGTCATTACTAATTACTAAAGGTCATTATTTAACATTTAGCTAAAGTGAAATCACAAGGATCAGAATCAGAATCACTAAATTCACCCGAATTTCCAGTGTTAAAAGTTTGGGGAGTGGCCATGTTATATATTTCATTCTAATCTATTATAAATCTGTAACACATTCGTGAAATAATAGCAATTGTGCGCACTCTTAACACTCATATAACGTTTAATACATCGAATTTCATATTGCAGCTAGTTTCTGTCGATCCTACGATTTTTTTTTTTTGAATAAATTATTTACAATTTGTGGATATATGTGTACATTTTTTTCTTTATCACCGCTTTTTTTCTTTCACCGCAATGCGATTATTACATCTACGCAATTATAATATGTATAGGTATGTGTTTATAAATTCAATCAATCCTTTCAGTCCCTGTTATAAATGGGTTTTTGGCGAAATAACCCCTTTCTAACCATTACATGTTTATACATAACCACTTTTTAAGGAATGTAAATTACAACTAATTCGTCCAAACATAGGCGTTATTTTAGTTATAATTAATTATAGAATTTATCCAAATTTACCCAAATCTACAGCAGTTTAATTTCTAAACGGCTTTAAAAATATAAATAATTAGAATTAATAAGATTATATTTTTTTTATAATTGATCTTTTGGATCACAAAAAAATAACACTAACTCAATTTTATAGCTTCACCTTCAACATTTTGACAGAATGAAGGATGTGTTTAAAGTACCAGACATATGGGTCGATGCCCGTCAGACACATCCTGGTATCTTTGTATCCTTGGTGTCGTCCAAGCCCCTACGCTGAGCTCACTGACATTTGAAAATTTTAAAGTAGTTCATCAGAATGAAAGTAAAGAGTATTGGCAAGCCATTATTTGTACCACCTATAACAGTTTTTCCAATTCCTTGGAATTCGTAGGCTGCAGTTATTCCAATTTTTGTCAATGATAAAGTTTGAAAAATCAATTGGATAACCACACCCCTTCTGATATCTTTCATTCAAATCGAATAATCTGACTGATTCATATCTTTCATTCAATAGCATGGCCTGCATTAAAATTGGAATGCAATGTCCCGCCTCTTAGAGTACTCCACATACAAACTGGTCAATTTAACAAAAAATTGTATCCAATTTTGCTACAATTACGGTTTTTGAAGAAAGATGTGTGGCTGTTGTGGTGAACTAGCAATTGTGCGGTCGACAGTCGCGTGAACTGATCATCGCGCTACTTTCGGTTCACCCACTACTTACATTTTATAAATATTTCTCAATTTATTATTGCATGTGAGGCAATCATTATTATTATTGTTTTATGTGAGGTAACCGAAGTACCCACGCAAATTATTGTCGTTATAGTTACCTTAGCTGAATGTTCTTTAGATTTAATGGAATTGATCAAGTCATCAGAATATGATAGCAACATATACATATACGTTTTAAATTGTTTATGATACGTAAAAGTTGTTAGTCATATGAACAATTACAGCCTCAATTTGTTGCTAACATAAGCCAGTACAGAAATCGCATTTAGGTGGACTAGCTTACATGTAGCTCCACCAAACGTCCTTTAGAAGGACCTGTGATTTTTGCTAAATCGTCCAATTTGTATATCCGCCCACCAAAAAAACTGGAAGTTATTAAAAAAAAATCACATTTTCAACATTTCTAAGGATCCAATCCGTGCTTGTTTATTGCTTCCACCGAAACGCACTTAAACCACTTCTAAAACAGCGGTAACGAAATGCTTAAAACCATATGTTCTATCTCCATACCTAACAATTAAAGAAAAAGATTAATATAATATGCTCCAAAGACATAATTTTTGTTTGTATTTCTTTATACGAGTATGATAATCGATATACTAAGTTTGTCCTTACATTTGTAAAAACTACAAATACTCAAAGACCAAATAAAGCACATACATTTCCTATCGCCGTAAAGATCTATGTCGCTAATGCCCGTCCCCAATATTGTGGACTGCAATTAATAATACAGATAGTATTGGTTTCGATCCTACGGAGCGTTAGGCGCTTTTGCTGTTCAGTGCCTGTCTACTGTTTTTTTTATGGATCTGCAAGCAGATTTTGTGATAAAAACAACCCTTAACGATACTTTTTCAAAAACAATTTTAATGCCATTATTTATATTGGGGAAATACTTTACAATTAAACTTCTTTTCTGACGACATATTCTGGAGGAATATTTTCTGGAACGATTATTTTGAATAATGACAAAGTGCAACCAAAGATTTGAATTTTCATCACGCCAACGTCACTTGTGAATATGTGGAGACATCATAAAATAGTGATCGTCTTTTATGACAACCCTATGTTCGTTCATTGATGATTACGCAATTTTTCACTACATCCCCATCACAAAAAGTAATGAATGTTTGCTTCCTTGAATGATTTTTTTTTTTTTTTTTGCTGAGTGGTACTCATTCGCAGTTCTAAGTGGCTGATGTGAGTACAATTATGCTGAATACAGTGCAACTGAGTTAAAAATACAAATCTACCAACGCATAAACTAAACAGGGTAATTTGTATTCGTATGGGAGGTGCCATAGGTAAAATTATTATACCGCAACATAACTGACGAGAAGTTAAGTAACATCGGGCTACAAATTAGGGATGGCAGTGGAAAACCAAATTTCGATAAATCGTCAATTTGCATCGTACCAGAATGAGTGTGGCAATGTGCTCTATTTTCATTTGTTCAACGTATGCCAAATTTGACTAAATTTAGTGCAACCAATTGGGAGATATGAAACTAAGAATATGAGGGTTGAATTTCCCAATACCAGAAGGAGTAAGGTTGACCGGCCGATTTTTGATTTTTAACTACAATTTGGACGATAATAGCAGGATGAAAATTGATTTTCAGAAAATCTGTCAATTTGTACCAGAAGGGGTGGGTCATAGTTTTAAGAAGTTCCATGAAGATTGGCGGCATTTATCGTGTCCATCAGCCAGAAAGACGGAGATCGGTAAATCAACTCAAAACTTCAAAACATGGTAAAAAAACTTGATATTTTAAACACTTCCTTCTGGGTGTTACATTTCGTTTTCATTTTTTCGGGAGAAGGTATAATAATTTTTGTGTACAAATTTAGTAAGGGCCACTGGAAGTAAATGTGTTAAATTTGGCTTGACATTTTGTCTTTTATTGAGGTTCTAAAGAAAGGCTTATTAGACAAAGTTAAATGATTAAGTATATATATATACAATTTCATTAAAATGTGAAATTACGAAATTCTAATATTTTTTAAAAACAATTAAAAGAATTTTGTGTCACATACACTTCCAAACTAATTTAGTTTATTTAGTATATTCAGTTTAAATTTGGATTCAAGCTATAGGAGTATCTGGAGAAACCTTTCAGAAATTTCGTAAAGTAGTCATTGTAGAGGCCACTTATATCAAAGTTTACATTAATTAGTTGTTTGACTTTATTCCTGAATTAGCTTCAAACAAAGATCTCATTATAACCACTTATCATCATAAAAAGGAATCAAACAATAATGTACAGGGTGGCGCACGAATCGTGGTACTATCAACTGTCAATGGGGATCCTTATTTGAAAATGTTGAAGGAGAATTGCGCCGACGACTTATCCGTTTCAACAGCATTTGGTTCCGGCAAGATGCAGCAACTGCACACATACTTAGACCTGTTATGACGGAGCTCCAACAAAAATTCCCAAATTAGTATCCAAAAACTTTACTTTTCGCTGGTCCCCAAAGTCACCTGACCTGACTGCACCAGACTATGTCATGCAAGAGATGTATAAAATGAAACCGAGGAATTTAACTGAATTGAAGCAGTCCATTAAAACAATAATTGAGGCGATCCCGAGTTCAACCCTTGAGGCCGCAATGAATCATTTTTGATCAGCCGCATGAGATTTAATGACCAATTAGTTACGCAAAATAAAATTTAATTTTCTGTACAAAAAAATAAAAATAAGTGAAATAGATTGATTAAAAATAAAGTTATTTGAATTTTTTATTATAGCACAATTTAATTTAAGCAATTGATTGTATGAAGGGTTAAACACAAATTACTCATACTTTATTAAAGAGAATATTTTCCCGTGATGATGTTGGTCCTATTACTGGAAATGAAAGAATATTCAATTCACTAGTCAATTAACTCAAAATATCTTCAACAACAATGATATGCAAATTTTGAATTTGCCGCCGCAATCTCCTGATGTCAAACCTACAGAAAATTTATATAGATCGGAAAGTGAACAAAAAAATTCCTCAAGTTTGACGGAAATATAAAATGCAGGGTGGGGAGTTATTATCGACCTTATCGATAGATTTTATGCCAACAAAATTGAAGGATGTGAATGCTAACAATGCCTCCACTAGCAAATAGTGGCAATTAAATTATGTTTAAAACTAAGCGGTTAAACATTATGAAGATTAAAGGGAAATTTTTGAAGCGCTCAACTACCTGGCGATGAATTGTTACGTCATCCACGATCACATGAAAACAGTTGTCATAAGTTATAAAATTATTCTAAAATTAACAAATTTGCTCATACAACTAAAGTGCACCTCTATAAAGAAGGCGGTAAATTCCTAACATGTGTTCAGTTAGTAATAGCAATGACTAACTCAACTGGGAGGAGATTAATACATGTGGGACAGAGCCAACCCAGTTCATATGTTATATATTCGAATACCACAACATTAACTGCTGTCGAACTGAAAAATATTTCACTTCCACCTGTTGATGGGTACACAAGATTTAGGCTCGGTCCAAATAGTGTGTTGCCAAAGTTGCATTTATACGGACGTCATGCCAAAATAATCCATTTTCAATGGTCGCCTCAATTTTCATTGAAATCGATTGGTGGCTACGATATGTACTATGACCGATTCAGCGATCCGTACATATGAGATGTGTTCAAAAAAGGCGAATTTTAAAATTTTGCGGGCTACGTACATTCGAGTTTCGGTTATTATTTTTTTTTATCTTGTCTCGAAGATATGTTGGCGGTCTTATCCATACAGCATGTTTAGTTTGTTTGTGAGAGGCATAAATAAGACAAGTGTTTTGAGTGTTCGGCGATTTTCTGCTATCGAAAAAATGAATCAAAGAAGTTGCATGAAACTTTGTTGACAGTGGCATACGGTAAGATTACTCTAAGTCACAGAAGGTCGAGAAGATGTGAATGACGACGCTCGCTCTGGACGCCCCAGCTCATCAACAACCTATGAAAATGTTAAGAAAATAAAGAAAATTGTTATGGAGAATCGGTGAATCACAATTAGAGAAGTTGCTGAGGATGTCAGCATATCGGTTGGCTCATGCCATGCAATCTCTTCGGAAATTTTGGGCATGAAGCGTAAGGCAGCAAAGTTTGTCCCAAAATTGCTGAATTTTGGCCAAAAACAACGTCGCATGAGGATCGCTCAGAAATTGTTGAATGACGTCAACGATAATGTAGATTTGCTTAAAAGGGTCATGAGAGGGTGAGTAATTGTTTGGCCAAAAACATCATCGTTATGATGCCTCAGCTACCGTATTCACCAGATTTGGCCCCCTGCGACTTTTTCCTGTTCCCAAGATTGAAGAGACCCATGAAAGGACGGCGTTTTGCGACGATTAAGGAGATAAAAGCCAAATCGTTAAGAGAGTTCAAGGGCAAAAAGTGCATATCAGAACTGCTTCGAGGATTGCGAAAACCGCTGGCACAAGTATATTATATCTAAAGGGGACTACTTTGAAGGAAATAAAATAGAAACTGATGAATAAATAAATATTTTTTTTTTTTTTTGAAAAATGAAAATTCACCTTCTTTTTCTAACACACCTCGTACTTTGTGTGGTTTCTAGGTTTTACAAACATCGGAGATAGCATACATAAACACAATGTATCCGGAACCACAATGTGTTGCAGGGCATAACTAATTGAGCTAAATAAAGCTATTATTAGCTTATTGGGTATAGATGTTGAATACTGGAGAGCTTCAATATGTAAAATGTTCGACTAGCAGGCTCCAACGGATTTTTTTCGTTTGATATAGTTTAATGACATTTGGTTCAAGCCCATGATGTTTAAGATTTATTAGCTACGTAAAACTAATGACTATGGCCTCCATAATCACACTACCAGACGACTTCAATCATAATATAAATTATCTGCTCAAACATTGGAGACATTTAGTTTTCTCGAGACTATAAAGAGTACATGAGGCATATTCCCCCCATTATTATTATTATTATTAGGTATCAGGCCAACATTTTATTTTCAGAAACTAATGCCAATGAACATATTCCACTGCTCTACATTATTTTTCTAATAACTATTTGATACCTATTTTTACTGGACACTGTTTTTTCCTTAATTGACTCTAGATATTTGTTTGGTTGAATTACTCGTCTTGGACCACATACAGCGTATATACATATATATGTATGTACATCCTAGATTGAACTTGCAATTTGAGTCTATTTAAACCTTTCCAATATGCCTTATAGTCACAAACAGCTTAAGCTCAAATTTAGTTTAGCAAAAAAGAACTTGCTCAAAGAATGACCAAATCCACCTATGACGAAATGAATTCGTTCAAGTGTCTTCTTGATATGTTTAAGACAAGATGCAATTTAAATTGAAAACATTCATGCCATCGCATACATTTTTAACGGAAAATTCTAATGGCTGAACTCAGTATGATAAGAAAGATCTTATGCTTATGTACATAAGGTATACGCAGGGTGTCCGTCGGGAAGGTATACTAATTCGTTTTGCCGCCATTTTGGTAAACATTAGTCCTGACAGTTCATACTTGGCAATCGTGAAGTAGAGACGTGACAAATTTATCATGGAAAAATATTCGATAAACGTGTTTTAATTGTTAAAACATTTTATCGAATTCAATCATCGATTACTGTGACAATGAGAAAGTTACGTGAACTTTTTGGGAGAATGATTTCGTGTAGTGTAGTAAATGGCTTCGAAGAAAGGGGGTCTGTAGCTTATAGGAATAAGCAGGGACCAAAACGTACTGCAAGATCGGCTGAAAACATTACTGCTGCTCAAGAAAGTGTTCAAAACAATCCGCGACACCGCGCTCAGGAGCTTGGTCTTCAAACAACAACTTTGGACACAATTTTGCACAAGAATTTGCATTTGTTTCCATTTAAGATTCACTTGACACAAAAGCTTCTTCCACAAGACCATTTACGCGGCCGTACTCGTACATATGCCAATAGGATGTTACAGCTCGCCCATGGCAATCCCGATTTTCATGAAAAAATCATAATGAGTGACGAAGCACATTTTCATTTGAATGGATATGTGAATAAACAGAATAGTTCGTTCTGAGCAATAGAAAACCCTCAAATTATTCATCAGTCATTTTTGCATCCATTAAAAGTAACAGTCTGGTGTGCAATTTGGTCAGGGGGAATCATTGGACCTAAATTCTTTGAAACTGAAAACGGCGTAACGGTAACTGTCAATGGGGAGCTATATCATGATATGATTGAAAACTTGTTAACACCACAACTGCATGCTTTGGGCTTGATTAACATGTGGTATCAACAAGACGGTGCCACATCGCATACAGCCAGGATTACAATTGAATTACTGCGAGACATCTTTCTATAACAAGATATTTCAAGAAATGGTGATGTTGATTGGCCTCCACGGTCGCCTGATTTGACTGCTCCGAAATTCTTTTTGTGGGGATATCTGAAAAGCAAGGTTTATGCAAACAAACTAGAATCACTTGAGCAACTCAAACAAAATATTCGGGATGAAATTAACGAAATACCGCGTGAAATGTGTGAGAATGTAATGAAAAATGTGCTCAAAAGGTCTTGCATTTGTGAGGAGAACAGAGGTGGACATTTATCTGATATTGTATTGGATACATAATTACTGACATTAAATAAAATATTTATCAATATAAGATCCATTCTATTTCATATAATCAAAAATTATAAACAAACGAAATAGTATACCTTCCCGACTGACACCCTGTACGTAGTGGAGGTTAAGTTTCTATAGAGTAATCATCTCTCTGTTTGATCTAAAAGATAAACTGTCTAACTGATAGGCTCAATCACATTTTTCTTCTGTGATAGAGTTTGATGCCACTTTAGTTCAAGTCCATGATGTTTGCCAACTATCAGCCATATTAAATGAAAGGCAATGGCCTTTATAATAGCACCAATGCGTGCTTTCAGGCGTAATAAAAATCTTTTCCTCAAATATTGGAGAAATTTAGTTTTCTTTAGATAGTATCAGACAGTATCTTTAGTGAGCGAGTTCGCTTCTCTACATAATTTGTCCTCTATGATATAAATATATTCTATAATTCCTATAGATATATATTTTCAACATTCACACAATCTCCATGGGTTCGAGGAAATCAGTGCCTTCCATGTTCAACGCAATGATTTATATTACGCCCGAAAACATGCTGTGATGTTACTATAGCGGATTTTAAGTTGAATTTTAGCTAACAAATAGAAGGGAGCAAATAGTGTGAACTTCAAGGAAAACTACGTCAGACTCCACCAATCTAGGAAAAAAACCTCTTGGAAATACTGAGGTACACAAATTTCACAGCGATATTATCATTCTGGGTTATAACCATATGAAACATCGTTGTCAGATTTTTTTGGTTTTTTTTTTACCGCCAAATATATCGTCGAATATCGCTAAAATGGTCAAGATATGAAATTATGTTATTTTAGATACTAAATTTATTTTTTTATTATATTCTTACAAAACATTGTTTGCAGCATTGATTTATTTTTTTATGCCATTCTGCTCCAACATTGTATGTAAAAATACGACTAATTAAAAAAAGCGTAAAATCTTCTTACAATAAGATAATATTGATCCACTTGAAAAGTAAATATACCAAATCTAAATAATTTCCATAAGTTTGGAATTAACGGTTAAGCCAAATATTTTAGGCGATTTGAAAAAAATTAACTTTTTGTCCATGATTTCAGTTCGTAGTCAACCAGTCCGTTTTTAATTGACTCAATGCAGGTGTCATTTTTGAGTTGTGTTCGGTTTCAAAGTCCATTTATTTTGTTTTAATTGCTCAATTCACATTCTGCAACAATATCATTCACTTCTGTAAATCCATTTTCATCATACTGGCGTTTGGTAATTTCTGTACCGACTTGATATAGTGCTAATTGTACCAACACTAAGGGAGAACTGAAACCCTGTAAGTACATCATTATCTCGCGCTTCAATATTATAGTATCGAGTGCTCTATGAGATTTGGTTAATTCTTTCAAACAAATTAGTAACAAAAATCAAAATGACCATTATAGATAATACAGTAACTCATTGTTCTACGCGGCTTGCGTATGTTCACCGCAGTCGGTTCAGATTCTACAATATAAAAATATAATAATAATACATGTGTGCGTCTGAATCGAGTTATGGTAAAGATACTAGTACGATTTCAGACCACACGCTGCATAATCGCCCTGTCTGCTCCTCTTTCTTTAAAAATTTTACTGTTTTACGAAATCATGTAGTTTTTATTTTCAGGTATAATATAATGTAAGAGTTTTTAATATAGTATGCTAACGTCTGGTCACCTCTGCATTATATATGTGTGTGTGTGTCTGCGTAAAGTTGGCAAACGAACAATATGTTTAATTTAGTTATTATCAATGTCGGATAATTAAATTTAACTGCACAATTACAACAAACCTATTTAGTTCCATAAAATATACATATACAAGACCGTGCATCTACGGCATATTCTGCCCATACTCAAACACATACATGCGGTAGAAGCGCTGCCGTTATTGGGTATATGACCAATAAAAGGATGCACGACGGCTATTTTCCAAATTGAAACTGCATTTTCCAAATTGACTACGTAAGCAGTGCTCTGTCACAAACGTTGAGTACCCAGTGTTACCAATCTTCCATATTATAGAATGTTTTTTTTTGTCGCTGAATTTACACAAGTGATGCTGACTGCTTTTCAGTATATTTTTGTTAATGCTCCAATCTTTTTATATTTGACCTGGCTTTTGCATAATTTTTTGTCAATTACATACTTATTGTATGTTATACATTAATTCAGCTTTTAAAAATGTAAATCTATATATTTTCTTCGGTTTTTGCAATCGACTCTATACGGATTTCGGTCAAGTGTATTTCGATCTTGTTATGTAATTTTATGGGAGTTACTATTTGAGCTTAAAACTATCACCCAATCATATTGAAATTGAAATTATATACATATATAAGTTTTTTGAAATCTTTTCTATGAATTTGAAAAATAAAATCTATTTTTCAAAATCATTTCTTTTCTAAAACACTTTGCAATAAATGACAGTTGTTTAGATACTCGAGTTAAATTTGTTTGATTGCCACTTCTAAACATGTCAGCAACTTTGATTGTAGAATTTTCCTTGCAAGAAAGTATAATGAATATCGTAAGATGAAAGGCTGTTGATGGTGAACTCTTCAGTATAGTATTCGCCATCTATAATAGTAATTTTGGACAAAAAAATATTTCTAATCCTACTTGTTTTTCAGACATCTGTCAAATATGTTTGGTATTATTCAATCACTGATACCAATTTATAATATTCAGTTACTCGATTAAGCAGTACGGTAAAATTTTTTACATTTATCATCAAGTGAGTGTTCTTTACTCCAAACCTTACGCATTGCACTCATTTTAAAGTAAACTCTCCAATGTTTGGTGACCAAAGTGGAGATGATCGATTTGGTAAGTGATCTGCCAACATTCATACATCAAAGGGACGTCTGAACGCCTCTGCCGTAAAAGTGTGCAATTTAGCCGATTCTTAGCATGCAGGAGAACTCGGACCTTAGCAGATTTTCAGCTGGCAAATTTTGCTGAAGAATTTGAGCCTGCGCCCGTATAAGGTCCAATTGATGCAGTAACTCAAAGTGAACGACCATACATAACGCAGTCCGTTTCGCTAACTGGACTTCGGAACGTTAGGAAGAGTACCCAAATATTGGCCGAAACATTATTTTCAGCGACGAGGCGTATTTTTGAATGAATGTTATGCTAATAAACTAAATTACTGTATGTGGAACAGCACCAGCCCACATGAGGGCTGCATCCGCAAAAGGTTACTGTGTTTTCCGACTTTGGATGGGAGGTGTCATTGCCCTGTACTTTTTAGAACTCGACTTTGACGTGACCGTCACTATCAACCAAGATCGTTACGGTCCAACTATAACCAATTCCTCTAGCCAAAATTGAATGATATGGAAGTGGATGACGTATGGTCCCAGCTGGACGGCTTTGTGTGGCACGCAGACTGAACGACCATAAAGAATATTCGGTATGATAGGTTTGGGTGGCTATTGACGAGATGGCATTTATTGGCGATAGTGTGGGCTGACTCTGGTAGACTTTTTCATATGAATATCTATGTAGTCGTAGATCTATCACAATAAACCGCAATCGATTGATTCCCTCAAAGCCTACCTAGCATAGTCACTGAAAATTGAAACTCTACGACCCACCGTGCCAACCCGGCGAAGAGCCTAATGGTACACATGGGCTTTTCAAACATAAGAAGTTTTCGGTGATACCTCACACATAAGTTGTTTTATTCCATTTCTTGCTTTGTTTGGAAAACATTTATTTTGCGATGAATACACAAAAAGTGGATCAATGTTAGACAGGAGAAAAAAGTTTAGCCAAGCCGAAGCTCGCGCATCCACCACCAAGGAAAGCACTAAACGGCTTCATGGACTATGTGATGAGAGGTCACAACAAGAAATAAATTGAAGCGTTTGCTTTAAAAATATGTGAGTTGAAACCGTCCTTTCTGCTATTTGTATACAGACATTATATACACTTTTGTTTAAGGAATAAAGGATGAAACTGAAGAAAAAGATCAACTATTTTGTCCTACTTGACCGATTTCGCCTTCTAGTGACGCCGTGGTCCATAATGCAAGTGGGTTTGCTCGAAATGTCATCATTTCACGCCTCATGGTCATGCTACTACAACTACTAGTGGTCTTACTTAAAAATACATAGGAATACTTAATGTTCATATTGTTGAAATACACCACAAAAACGTAAATTATTCTATGATGAAATTGTTCTACTCCATTTGTATGGGAAAATAGTTTCTGACTGGGCCGATTTCGAATTTATTCTATCCATAACTATGAAATATTCCTAAGTAATATTTCACCATCCAATATTTCGTCCTTCAGTTACAAACGACGCACGTGGACCAACGGACGTGACAAGAACATATTCATATGTAATATCCAACAAAAGTGGTAATTTCCCCATTTTAAAATACAAAGCAAAAATATTTTAATGCAACCAGCACACAGATTTAAGTCAGGTGAACTGACTTACCTTATATATATGTATGTATATATATATATATATATATATATATACATGTTATACCTTCATAAAAATCCTTTTGCATTAATGCGAAAGTGGGTAGAGTGACAGAAGATGTGTGACAAATCAATAGGTACTTATCAACAAATACTCTAAACTAATGAATAATACCGCATTTAGTACAATTGAGTGAAAGATATGAATCCAGAAGTGCATAAGTTAAATTAGGTAATTTGTATGGGAAGTACAAAAAGCGACGAGGTCGATTTTCTCAAATTTTACCGAAATTTACATTAAACGCTATTGAAACAAATTTAAGTTACTGCGATTTACTCATTAGGGTTTACAAGGGGAAATTAAATTAAACTAAATCAGTAAATTAGCATGGAAGGTTCTCGAATGTGGTTCTCAACATGGTTCAGCAGTCCATATTCATTCTCTGAAATAAGCTTATCAAATGTTGATGCATGACGTGTATCACAATCGGTTGAATTAAATGTATCTAATTGAAATATATGAAGGAGGTATCGGAATAGGAGTGGTTACTTGGTCGATTTTTCAAAACTTTTAAATCGTGATTAGGAGGGAGGGAGGTACTAGAAGAGCCTGGTTAACCGGTCGATTTTTCAAATTTCGTAATAAATTATAGATCATTATATGATCTAACCATTAAGCTGTATGATTGGTATTAAGCCAACAATTTCACATATTGGTTTCACTTATGGCTCTGTTGTGTGTAAAATATTTATCGAGTACTTGTAACATACAAACGTAGTAATATGTTTCCCTAAAAAAATGACAGGAAATGGACGTTGCTTGTCTTCTTATATAGTTAATTTCCTGTCTTTGTATTGCTTTTTAATATGTCATATGTCTCATAGTTTATCAAAATGAAAAGGTCAAAATGTAAAGGTATAATTTTAGCAGTCGTAAGAATTAATTAGTTATACTCTGCTGTACATAATCATTTATATTTATCAGTGACTTGCGGATTACATCTCATTTAGAAAGAAAGTATAGATGGAAGTTATATATACTGCGACATAACTGACAATACCTCAACCCCGTGTGCATTTAATAGACTAAAAGACATTTGTTTATTTGTCATATCTTGCCCTGAGTTTCATCTTTACTTGTGCAAAGATGCGTACAGTTTTAGCACTCATGTTCTGAAAGACACATGCAAGATATCGGTGATATATTTCTGAAACATTTTAGTTAGGCAGTTCTTTATAAAATCCAATGGAAAATTCAAAAATTGGTGTGCATAAAATTTGGGACTTTATATTGCTTATAGTACATTGTTCGTCGCTCAATCGACTGTCTTGAAACGCAAATGGTAAAAAATATTTGGTACTTTAGACGCTTATTTCTTTGTGTCGTATTTTTGCGGTATCCAATGATGAAATGGCTATCTGACATAAAAACGCGAAACATTTGAGGTGTTATTTTTCTACTTGGATTACATAATCTGTTGAAGAACACTTGAAGAACGCTCACATTGTGTGAATAAAATTATTGCTCCCTTGAACAATTATATTTCTTTAGATGGGTTTTTTGAATATTAAACCTCTTCGAAACCTGAATTCTCTAAATATTGCTCAATATTTTAATTATAAATTGTTTACTAGATAGTTTCCCAACTTTTGCCCAAAACCAATGTTAATGATTTTGTGTTATTTTGATATTCTAATTTGGAAGGTAGGAATGTAATTAGAAACAGACGTAAGAGACTTAAGTTATTGTAATATTATTATTTTAAAGAACATTTGCCAAATTTTTAATTTGCCAATTCCTTAGTTTTTTTTCTTCCTACCTTTCCTATGCTTTCTAACTACGCTGAAATCACTTGGTGGCAACAGAACAGTTATAAAGTTAGTAATAACTTTTTTATTTATATCACTTTCTTCAGTCATTTTTAATATTTTATTTCGAAAATGAAAACTAATTTTTCTATTGGGTAAGTTATATATAGTTGTGTATCAGTTGGCACAAGCTTTTGCAATTCTTTGCGATTATTGTGATTCCGTATCCAAAGTGGTACTGGAAATTTCCTCGTTTTAATTCGATGTTCATTCCAAAAAGATTCGGTCGAACTTTTAGCATTAAAAGATCTTTTCTTTCACATTATACACAATCTTGGAACCATTATTATAAACACTTTAAGACATTATCAATTGAATACTGGAAACTTTCGGTTTCAACCATTATGTTGTAAATTCATTACAATATACATTTTTTCTTTAATTTCTAGTTTATTGGAAAATATTCATGAAATATTTAAAATTTTCATACTGTTTAGGGAATATAAAAATGTATGGATATTTGTAGATTACAATAAATAGACTTGACTTTATATTTAATGTAATTGTAATTTCTAGTACTCGGCAGTTATTGTTTCGAGATATCACACAGTTTCCAGAAGCCCCTAGTCTTTGACAAATATCCTGATATCCTGATCCTGATATACATAATTTTCTAGTTGTTTATTACATATTTATTAAAAATCTTAACTTAATCTTAATAAGCTCAGTTTAGTTTTCAATATTCTCATCCGCAAATCCCTAAAGATTTTAAAATATCTCAAAAATTTTAATTTAAAGAAATTTCTAATTATTATTATAGCATCAAACAGTAAGACATAAAAACTTCGGGAAATTGTAATATTTAAATCCTGTTAAGTCAGTTTCTGTTGATATTTAAAGGTTTGAAGATAAATCTTTAAAAAGTCTTCTTATGTACTTCAATCCATTTATGTAACAACCTCTTAACATTGGAAAATTTCTAAAGAAATTTCCTGAAATAAACAAATTTTGCTTAAAAATTGTGTAACTACAAAATTTTACCATTCTTACTCAGAGAGGCTGTGAGATACGATATGAGTATTTACATTTGTGTTATATTTTAATCTTTTGGTGGATTTCTCACAAAAAACACGCTTAATTTGTAATTCAATTTTATTTTGTCTTTGAAATTTGCACATTTAGAACCTTTTTTTGGCATATTTGTGAATTTTTTGGTCATTTAACACAATTTTTGTCGTGGTTTGGCAACACTGTTAGCTTTCCTCAACAATGATCCCGACCCCTTTAACTAACAGTGTTATTGCATGTCATATGACTATCAATAAAATAATATTACACATCCGAACATAAAGCTCTTGAGTTCACCTGTTGTTATCGTCCCATATATTTGTAGCCGTTATACAGCTATTCAATACAGAGCGAAGTATACGTCAGCGAGTATATGTGTGTGCGTGTGTGTGTGTGTTTTATATGTACGCAAATAACAATAGTATAGGATACTAAAATGTAATGGATAAAATTAACTTAGGTAAGGGTGTGTTTAATTTAATTCCAATATAATAATTCATTTAATATTTTACCAAAAATGTTTTTTTATTTCGAAAGTGATAGAAAAACACTACCATAGAGCAACTGGTAAAACCAAATATTTAATTTAAAAGTAATGATAAACACATGTTAGGATTAACAATATATAAAACATAAGATATTTTTAAATCACACAGGAGCCGAATTCAATTGTGTGTTATTGAAATATATTCCATGTTTCTGAAATTAACTAGTAATATTAGAACATGACACCAGTTGCTAAATATTTTTTGGAAGTTATGAAAATGTAACACAATACAGTTGTATTATACAACGAATTAGCATTGAAGGTGGCTTTGTTATTTTAGTTTTATAGCCGCAATCATAGGAAATACATACATGCCCTAGATACGATATTTTGAAATTCGCTGCAGAACGTTTTAAGACGTTGAGCCGTCCGGCAGATAATTGAGCACAATACCGATCGTGAAGAGATCGATGATGGTGTTGTAGTGAATATATTACATTATAACTGCAGATTGGCAAGGGGTAATATTTTGTAATTTGTGATTTTGGGGCAGTTTGATGCACACCCATGCAGATAATCTTAGGCTTTAAAATATTGTTTTTTATCATAGCATGTCTACATGAAGCGTCTACACTAAATCAGTCTGCATAAAATATGCAAATCCGTTCGAATAAAACATTGTCCTACTCTTTCAATTCCTAAAATTATTTACAAATTTCTGAATACTTTGCACCTAAGTACATATATATGTAAGTCACAATTCATATAATTTTGTTAAAGTAACCATGTTCGAAAGGAAACCTACGCCTAAAACATCCGAGCGCCTTTTGTGAATACGATAGAAACCCTCTCTCTTGTTCTGTCACATCATCCATACAGCCAGGACTGACAAAAACAAAATAAATCCAACCTAATTTACTCCACCGTAACTCGGTTTGTTAGTTTTTATTCCATTTTTTACTTTCTGGGATTTTTCCTCTACTTACTAGCGGAGTCAACAAGTTGATGAATATATTCAAAATGTTGGCTTGATTTTCGGCTCAAGAGAGCTTTCGTTTGATTTTCAACTTCATGTTAACAAAATCTTTACATATTTCGGTTCCATATTTCTTTGATTTGTAACCAGAACTGTAATAAAATGACGGATGTGACTAAATTTAGTTTAGAACTAACTGTCACTTCTAATTATTACAAAATGTGGTCAATTGTATTATTCTATATCGCTTAATATAACTTACAACAATAGGATGCTTTAACCCACCCCTCCAGGAGCCCAAATTGCATTAATCTCTAAAATATTGCTCAAGTTTTGAAATGTGTACACGAATTCACTAATATATTGCGCATTGTGACTTTCACATATTTAAATTTGGGGCCGTAACTGAACAAGCTTATCGTGTTCAATCGGATCCATCTTTATATTTTATATCTTTATATATATAATTCTACTGTACGGGCGTTGTCAGTGAACTCCTCCTAAACGGCTGGACCGCTTTGCATAAATTTTTGTATATGCGTCTGGGTGGTGCCCGGGATGGTTTAGATTTACAATTCGGTCCAATTGGATAAAGGGGCGTGGTACCTCCCATACAAACCACAAATTAAAAAGCAATTATTTCTGCTTCTGCTAACGGTATTTAAACAGAATTTTGTATTTCGGTTGAATGAACATATTTTAAGTTCTTCTACAAATATATAGGTAGGCGTTTCTTATTATAATAGACCGATTGGCATGAAACATTTCCAATAAAAATAAAATTTGAAGGCAAAGCAACATTTGTCGGGTCGGCTAGTCTTATATAAAACCGAAATTTGGCCTTAAATTTGGCCAATAATATTTTGCATCGCTTATTATAACGTCTGATAACAGAACAGTTCGTCCCTCCACTTTATGCGAGACAGCACAACACAAATTTGAATAGCTCAAACAATGATTAGTTATATCGTAACAGGCTTTAACGCAAAAAGAGCAAAAATATTAACAGTCAGATTCCTAATAATACATATATAAAACATTTTGAGTTATACTGAGTATTTGTGAACTGTCCGAAATTGAAGTTAGCGCTGAGAATTCTAAAATAATGGAGTTAAATTTCATGACTACAGAATTCCACAGCTTTGCAATTGAGTATCGGAGATTACACGTGAGAGCTTTTGTTTCTATACCATTTTGTTTCCACTCCTATTCCTAGGAATTGCATAAATTAAATATTTGTAGTGAAATAATTTTGTAATTATTTTAAAACAAATGCAGCATTGCATTGTTTATATATCAGTCATATTCTGCGCACCAATTGCACTACAATAACAAATTCAAATAACTTTTTTTTAAATCAATATATTTTATTTATTTTTTTTTTATTGTTTAGAAAATGCAATTTTATTTTATATAACTGCTTGGTTTTGAAGATGATAGACCGTAAATAAGCGTCATGTCCATTCACTCATATGCGACCAGCGAAATAAATTAACTTCGGAAAATCGGTCAATTTGAGTAGGAGGTACCAGAATCTGGCCACGATTTGGCGAAATATTATGTTGGACCAAATTGTAAAACATTTTGTAGAGGTTTGAAATAGTTATGGTGTCTACCATCACGCCAGCCACCACGACGACTTCTGTTTCTTCCTTCTGCGTGTTACATTTTTGCTTTTCTTTAAGCGAAAATATACAAATATGTGTAGTTAGGCGTTAAACGTAGTTGCAAAGGAAACTATAAACCAACATTTGTGTTTTTTGTTGTATAGAACTGAATTTCACAAAAAAAGAAAATTACTAGAAAGTTAAGAGCAAGAATTCCCGCAGTATAGGTGCGTTGCAGTGCGACTTAGATTTGTGTTGTGGAATATTCTGAAATGTTGAGTCTTACGTCCAAATTTATTTTGGTTTTCACAGCTTGTACATATTTAAATTGTTACCGCACTAAACACCCTCTCTCACAAATTTTGCAAATCCAGAATAACTTAATGTTACGCCATATAAGGCATATAACTATTTTATATTATTTGAGGAAATGCAGAATGTGAGCTATTAAACATTCTTTCTGTGTCTGCATCAGACAGCCGGGGAGACACTGTGCACTGATGTAGCCATTTACATACAAATAATACGTAATGTGGTCTGCTTAATGTAGATACGTACATAATATAGCATTTTGCAAACAACAAGCCTCAAACAAAGTTTATTGTCAATATTTAACATGTACCGGAAATGTTAACAATGGCATAAACGATACAAAACATTGCAGTAACTGCTCTGTACTTCAATGTACGAGTACACACATATTTGCGAGGATAGGCTGTGCTGAACAATAGAGTGTTGCCAGACCAATTAACTTATGACCCAATACCACCACATGGTTTTCAAAGAAACTTTGCACTGTAACATTTGCTATCACCGACCCGCGGTCTTCCCCCCTTACTCAAGCGTTTACAAGCTAAAGAAAACGGAAGAGCCCTAGTATATCATACATGTAAAGTGACGTGTCCGTGTATGCATCTTTGGGAGGCTAATGATGTCTTTAACGTTATACAAGTACTTGCGCCTATGCCTTTGTCGTCTCATACGTACAAATATATGCATCTATCTGCTTGAACTGCCAATGTTGTATACTAAACAGCAAAATGAATAGCATATTAAATTTGTCATTCAATTGCCGAAGCTAAGAAACAATCTGTCTTATAAATAATATTGGAGATTAATTAGAACTGGTTCATTGTTAAGAGCTACATTTCAATCCAATGAATTAATGGCCAAAGGCAGAACCGATTTGAAAAAGTTGAGAAGCATGTGGGTTAACTTTAGACCCCGATTTTTTGAAGATATATCAAGACATCTTTGTTTTATATCTTTTTGACAGGACATATTATACGCCACTGGCTAACTATTTAGGAACAATTGCATTGAATTCTGCTGTTCTAAATGCCACGTTTTCAAAATTGAAACACAAATATATTTTGAATTATAATTAAGATATCTTGTGGCCTACTCTAATTTGGAAATAAACGCGGCCCCTTCTTTTGCCCGTGCTTGTGCTGTGGACTGGTGACATAAATCTTGAAATCATATCACCACTTTAATATTTTTAATATTTGTTCGCCTGCTTCTCGGCATTTGTCACACTCGCACAGACACAAATGCATATTTGACATATGCCAACTAGTGGCATCACCGTCGATTTATCAATGTATTGGCATTTAAATGTCCACAAGTTATCGATTTTCTTAGACTTTTTTGTTAGTGACAATTTCTCGATAACAATCCCATCTAATATATTGAGAATAGTGTCAGAATAAGGAGACATAAATGAAATATAATTGGCTTACTGTGTTTATTTCTCAATTCGTCTCACCAAATGTTGATACTGTCTTAGATCTTTTCGTCCATTTGCAATATCTTCGGTTTTTTAGAGATAATACCGCTGGTGGTCATTAAAGCTTGCTCAATTACAATCTCGACACGATATTGTATGTGATGTAACTGGTAACGGTATGATCTTGCCATAAACGCTACCCTCAATCTTTCAACAGGGCTTCAGGGCTTCACGTCTACTTTTCTGTCTTTGTACCTTTGTATATATTTGCGGAAGGTTTCTTTACAAAAGCACTCTATTAGTTTTTTGTATCAAAAGCATTGTGCTTGTAGCAATTGGAACAGTTCGTTGAAGTAGGACGTGGCGGCATCTGGCGTATGCATCATAGCGATGTCTTCTTTGTGTTTGACTCGCTCTGCCCAATCTCGAGCCTACTTTGGCTGTAACAAGCTGATGTTCTGAGACTAAATCATCAACATGGATATCATGCACGCCCACTATATTAGAAGCATGCATTCAATTTATTATCAAGCTATGGTCTATCATAGTTTGATCATCCAATACGGAAGCTGCCATTCTGAATCTGTTACTAAGTACACGCTTGGCAAACTAAAATTACCAACTATTGGCCTAAGCTTATTATTCCGTTTCCATTTGGCATTAAAAACTCTGCGAACAACTTTAATGTCAAGGCTAAGGCCTCGAATTTGTCTTTCTAAAAATAAATACTTTTAAGTTTTGCTTGAAATAGTAATCAATTCAGTGATGACGCTTTTCACATTCTCTAAAAATTCAATTACAAGATCTATTTCCATTAAAATGTATGATATTTGTACATTGTCAATTATACATACATTTGTGTAGGCAAAGAGAATATTTAACGAAAACATCCCGGTATCCAAGAATCAGTATTCTGCCGTGCTGTGTTATATCATCGCCCACATGCTTTTCTGGTTCAAACACCATTTCAAGCACGATTTTGTTTATGAGGTTATCCATTTAGTGGTTTTAAATCCGTCGTTCTGGCAAGAGTGCCAGCTTTTACGTATGAATCATCTGAAGTGTTATTTATTTAGTGAAAAATTTTCTATTTACGAATACGGATCGGTTAACAGCCGAGGAATGGGTAAAAGTAGTTTAAATTTACTAGAAAAGTGGTAATTCAAATGGTCACTTTTCGTGCATTACGGGGTGATTATGGTCGTCATAATCGAAATGCTGTGCAAGGAATTGACAAGATTATGAATAAATTTGAAGAAATTGCAAGCGTTACAGATGTGGTTAGACCTGTGTATCATCTCACGCACTGCCGAAAATATCGCTTTTGTTAGTGAAAGTGTGGCAAATAATTGGAATTTGTTTGTTTCTATTGGGCAATTGGGTCAATCTTAAGGCTCATTATGGCGTATTTTGCATTTGGATTTGCACTTCCGAAAAAATTAAAACCGGCTGACCATTCACAACGCCGTCGCCGTCGCCGTCGCCGGGTGCTACAGCAAAAGGTTTCCAATGCTGATTTTTCCAACAAAATTTTCTTCAGCGATGTGACTCATTTCTCATTCGGTGATTACGTCAACAGGCAAAATTGTCGCATATGGGGCTCGGAGAACCAATGTGATAATGCAATTTGACGCCGTTAAAATTATTTTTGTGAGACTGCGTCAAAAACTGTGATAATCTCTAAACTTTGGAGCAGTTGAAAACCGACATTGGTCAAGTTATCAAAAGGATCCACTCAAAAAGATTCACTGCTGCAAAATAAAATAAATAAATAATATTGTATTTTGTACATTGTGGCAAGGTCCAAGCATTATAGTGAAATAAAAGTTTCATCGAAATCATAGCTTTATGTGAGTTTTATTAAACTTTACTTTTGAAACCAAAAAATGGATAACATAGCATAATTAGATTTTTGGAAAACGGAGATGTGGTTTTGGCCCACATACGCTTTAATACCAATTTTTAGTTAGATGGATAATGGTGTGCTACTTTTAATAGTTACCTTCAATATGACAATTAGTATTAAAGTACTATCGCAAAGCGCGGAATTAATGTAAATTATCCTCAAGTTGTATGTCAAATTACCATAACTATACAATACTGAGTATAGGACAGATAACATAATGATGACTGTATCCATTCCACTTGGAGGGAATTCATGGTGAAACACAACAATACTTTGATCAGTAGTTCGTATTTCTCCCTGCCAGGTGTGTTTACAGAAAACTGAAGATTATAGGAACTAAAAATGTAATATTGGATGATTTATTTCAGAAGATTATTCAGAATGCACCTTTTCCTATACATTTTGTCCTAAGCCCGATCGAAATATTCTGAAACTGATTCTGAACCTATCGATATAACTTATATACCCTTTTTGGTATATTACAAATAACAACACCAAACCAATGCGCTCCGTGATAATGGTGATAAGATAATAATAAATAACAAAACTAAACCGATAGGATTAGAACTATACATGATATATATTTGCATAACTTCGCCCGAAGGAATGAGGATCTGTATCAGTTGGGCCAATGTATTATCAAATGACCAAATGCATTTCATGACTTTTTAAGGCAATTGAGCTATGTCCACCTCTCTGGCTGACTGGTAGTTTGACATGATAATTACCATAGATGTTCATGAAACTTCTTACAACTTGGGGCAGCCAAGGGCAGAGCATTTGTTAATTGGAACGTAGAAACTTACCACCCACCTCTTGGTATTCCACAAACTTTTGTGCCAATACATAACGTCACTCCACCTGATTGAATGTCTGTACTGGTTTTAAACTTCTTTTTAGCACAACTTTAGTTACTTGTTTGTAAGTCATAGTGACCCATCACAAAAAATATAATATTAACGCGATATTTAAGACTGAATATGAATCAAACATTCAACTGCCAATTTTGTTTATAACTACGCCAGTTTCAATTAATATTCATCGAAATAAAACATGTGAAAACTCGACACTACATATAACAAAAATTTCAGAATTCGATCCACCAATTTAGAAAATAGTTTTAAACAGTCACCACAAATAATAATGTCGTACATGAAATATATGAAAATGTTTGTATTTGAATGATCTTTATAATTAAATATGTCACAGTGTTATGTTTTTGATTATTGTTGGCGTAAGTCAATTATAATAATTTAGTTGATTTTGAAAAAGTTGTAGCTAATAGTTGCAAAACAAAAATGTAATTACAAGTTTTCTACCGATACCCATCAAAAGTGAAGTGTATCCTACATTCGGTTCAGACTACGATGCATAAGTTTCATGCCTTATATTTCCTTGGCTATTATTTGTTATAGCTTTCTTAACTTGTGTGCATAAGAACTTGTTTTTCTTTATGTAAAGTGACAGCTTGTTTGCCTTAGGCCATTGCTTAACTAAGCCACAGTGTCGTCAATTTAAGAAACAAAAAATACACAAGAAGGACACCAACAATAAGCATGTGTTTATTATGTGTTATAAAAGTGTTGTGACTAAGGTGTAAAGTGCAGAGAGGATGTTTGCCATACTTTAAAGTAAATGCAGGGTTGAGGGCTGCATTTTTTTAAACGTTTATGAATAAGGCAATGCATATTTAAAGCATAATGTCCTTCCCCATTCGAATGAAATCTAATGTGGAGAAAAACATTAAAAATCCACTTTAAGGGAATGAGCCTTTAATGAACGAGATGGCTTATATAATTGGATGGAATACGTATTATGAATAACATTGTGAGCATATGCAAATAAGTGTGTCTTTTGCTTACATAATGATTTCATAAATATCTTTAAACCAATGAACAATTAAAATATCAATAACAAATACAGATTAATATGACCGCATCCCTGCCACCCTAGAAAGCAAAGCTTTATTGCTTCATAGTTGCACCAGTTGTTCAAACTGGTGGCGAAATGTAGTGTCCAGATTATACCAGTTCCGAGGATATGTTGAAAATATTGTATTAATAATTGAGAAATGTTATTGATAACAAATTAGCGAAATTGATGGAACTTTTGCACAATTTAAAGAGAATTTGACATATCTGACAATATATTAATTAGTTTTTTGTTCGAAAATAATTGGATTATTAGCAAACTTATACATTACAACCACAATCATTATGATAAGTGTGCTGATGAGATTCGTTGATTAAGTACAACTCCAAATATAGCCTCATGTTGAGAATATTCTTCAGTCGAAACTTCTGTTTTTTAACCAATCTTTGAACAAACATACAAATTAACTTTGAAATTCTTACACTTTCACTTGAAAGAATGAAGATATACGAGTATTGCACTTGACAAGGCAAAAATTTAACAACAACAAGCAAGTGCTCAAAGAGCTGGTGATGTTTCTGATCATATGTGTTTCATGATATTTTAAACTGATTGATCGAAATTCGTCTTGTAGCGCAGCCTAATATTTTGCTATATCATAGTCGAAGTTGTAAATCGGCTATATTGACCAGCTACTACCCATACAAATTAACCAATTTCTCAAAATTCAAATTGTCTCTTTCAACTGCTCATTCAAAGGTTGCAGTAATTGAATTGGTTTATAATTCTTGAGATAGGAGAGAGGATGGTTGCTATACAAATTGCGCTCTTCAGAGGATTTCTTAATAAGCGCTTAGGTATATGTAAATCAGCTCACCTGACTAAACCGCGGTATTGATTTCCATTTAATGTTTGTTGTGATATGAGGTTTCAGCTACATACTGAGATATAAGGGCTTACCCATATTTCGGTTTTAAAAGTAAAGTTTAATAAAACACATATAAAGCTATGATTTCGATGAAACTTTTATTTCATTATAATGCTTGGACCTTGCCACTATGTACGAAATACAATATTATTTAAATGACCGCCTCTGCAGTGGTTGCAGCAGTGGATCCTTTTCAGGTAATTTTCGATCACTTTTACGCACATTTCGGGCAGTATCTCAGAGATAACTTGGTTAGTCTTACGGTCTTTGACATAGCCCCACAAAAAAAATGGAACGGAATCAAATCGCATGATGTTGGTGGCCAACTGACAATGCAAAACGAGCTTCATCGCTGAAGAAAATTTTGTTCGAAAAATCTGCATTGAAGTCTGTTGCTTTAGCGTCCAATAAGTATATCTACGGCGTTATGAATGGTCAGCCAGCTTTAATTGTTACGTGAGTTGGACTCTATGGAGACGAAAGTGCAAGTCCAAATGCAAAATACGGCATAATAAGCCATAATGTAGGCCTAATTGCTGAGAACGACGTGGAATCGGCAAATTCGGATTATCCGCCACACTTTCACTAACAAAAGCGATATTTTCGGCAGTGCGTACATTGCGATGATGCACAGGCTTAACCACATCAGCCTCTTCAAATTTCTTTATAATCTTGCCAACTCCTTACAGCAAGTCGATTGTGACGACCATAATCAGCCCGTATTTCTCGAAAAGTACCTATATTTGAATCACATTTGTAGTAAATTTTAACTATTTTTACGCATTCCACGGTTGTTAAACGGTCCATATTCGTAAATGACAAACCTTCCGCTAAATAAATAACAATTCAGATGACAAGTATTTAGGAGATGAAACCACTTTCGAAACCACTAAATGGATAACCTTTATATCCGAATTCGAAACTTGAAAAGTACACTCTTGAAATAAGTTTGAATCTGTAAAAATTTGTTCTCAAATCGCATTATTCTATCTATCCGAATTCTGGACTGTGGCTATGGCTGTCTATCTATGAATTTCCAAAATGAAGTCATTTTTACGATTGAATGTTCCACCGTATTTAGCCATATTCCAATTTTAGTGCATTTTTTTTAAATTTATTTATTTATTTATTTATTTTTTTTTTTTTTGGAAAATTCTTTATGTCAATCAGCCCTAACGATGTGGAGTGTGGAGTTTGCTTACTATCAAATGTTAAATGTTTATATAAATCCAATCCTATCGCATAAAAAACGGCACTTGCAACCCACTGTATGCTACACAAAACAAATTTCAACTATGATGCAATTTTTGCTGTAGAATGCAATTATTCGCGTCGATGCACACTTGAGATGCTTCATATTATTAGCGTTCCTACGGATAAATACTTAATAATAAAAGCAATATCGAGGACGCCCAAATATATAGCTGTGAAATTGGAAAACAAAGCAAAATGAGAGAAACTATTGAAGGTAGGCATGCGATTTACTAGTTTGGTTGTTGTGATTTTAGTTAAGCACAATTAGATTCAAACCATATGCTTTGGATGCAATTAAATCAGAGCTAATTTAAAGAATAATTGCAGATTATTAGAGGTTATAATCGAAACACTACGTAAAAACAAAATGAACTGTGTACCCCACGATTTGAAGAGATTTTGGATATGGTGACCTAAAGCTCAAATTAATTATCACAGGAGTGAACATACCGAGTCAACGGTAGGCAATCACTAAGAAAGATGAAATTAATCCAGTGTCTGTTACAGAAATCAGCTATAATGTTTTCCAAAAAATAGTTCATCCTTTCCGTAAAATACTACATTTCTAAAACGTGTATTGTTTGATTGTGATATCATTTGAAAATCATCTACTGGACTTGAACAGTCGATATGCCAGCAGCATCAACGAGATAACTTGTGATCAAGAAATCAGTACAGAGATTTTAGGCAGGTGAACTGACAAAAATATACTTTCACCCACCGGCTTTCCGCTTTAGTGGTAAATCGCTGTATTCTTGTCAACAAATGCTAATGCACAATACTCCATTCAGAAGAATTGAATGGAAGATACTAATTCTACAGATGATGCCAAGCAACCACCAAGCAACACATTCAATGCTATTGACAAAAATGTAAGCTACTGCAGTTTGGGGTTTACAGAGGAAAACTAAATATTCAATTTCAAAACTAGGTCTATGCTAAATTTGGATGAATTTTATGAAACTGCTTGAAACATGTGAGCTAAGAATATACGAGTATGGTTTAAATATGGCATTTGTAGGGAAATACCAGAAAGGGCATTGTTGCTCGATTGGGTTTTCCCCTTAGGGTACCTATAGAAAATATAGATGGTGGATTGTATTTCGAAAAGTCGGTCAATTTATATGGGAGGTATCAGAACAAGTGTGGAAATGTGCTTCGTGGTTGTTCTGAAACCCCACTTTAGTAAACGTTTGACTTAATTTAGTGCAAGCGATTAGAAAATATGAAGCCAAGAATATATGAATTAAATCGGTAATTTGAATGGAAGGCCCCAGAAGGAATGGGTTAATCGGTCAATTCTATCAAATTTACCAGGAATTAAGAAACAATGCAATGGACAAAATTTTTGGGTTGCTCCAGGTTACGGATGAGAAGTTACAGGGAGGAAGCTGATTTTCCGGAAATCGATAAATTTGTATGGGAGCTGCCAAAATGGTGGGACGATTCACAACGCCCGGCTACGATATATTAGATCATGTTAAGTTTTACAAAATTTCACAAAGATTTGCGGTAGTTATCGACTTGATCTGCTAACAAAGTTGAGAAAGGCATTTGGTCAAAAGATGTTTGGTACTTCTTGGTATCTAATGAAATTTCTTGGTATAAACGTATACAAATATCTGATTTTTAGTAAAATGTATGTATTTTGCCCCATAACACATAATAACCCATCCTTGATTAGCAACTTAATAACCTGATATATGTCATAAGTTTCTAGTCATCAGACGTTGTCTTATTTATGATAATTTAAAACAGGTTTATTAGCAGGTTTGATAAGGTTATTCCCAAAGCCCGTATTGATAAACCAAAAATACCTGGACTAAACTTGCTGTAAGACTGTTGTGACCTTCTTTCGACTTACTTTAGCCAGACATTTACAAAGATGTTTGGAATTTTTTCAGATTTGTTTCCGTTATATTTCTCCATTAGTCTTATGCAATCATTGAATTTGTTGGCTTTAATCTTATTAAAATTGTAGAAAATTTTTCATCAACACAATTGTTTGTTTGCATAGTGACGTGTAAAAAATCAAAAAAAAAAAAAAAATAGGCTGCTTCTCATCAGTCGGTCTATATATCCGGTTACCGGAGAATTTACGGCAATTTATACGAAATTACAATTGTTTTGTTTTTTGTTACACTTACTAAATATTTCATCCCCCAAATGTTTAAAATTTGTCCATAGATTACATAAAAATGTTAATAACGAATCTTATTATTCGGTACATCGGTTCCAGTTTAGTTAGTTTGTATATCATAATCAGTTTAAATTACACGTAAACAGTGTTGGAAAGAGTGAAAACATAACAAAATTTTATTTTTTGGCCAATAGTTAAAATAGGTTTTATGAATACGTGTTTCTTATGAAAGCTGCAATAATTGTTAAAACGCTTAACAACAAAATACCCTTTTAAAGTTATTTTAGTGTTTTTTTTTCATAAATAAGGCTCTAAATGTACTCATTGTAAAAGTAATATTCAACTTGCTTCTTTTAAAATAGTCTTGATACCTTTCTAAAACATGTACGATCGCTCACTCACAAACTGTGCAACCAAATCAACATATTGCTCATAATAAAATAATTAGAACATTTATTTAGTATTTACCACATTTAACCCATTAACCGCAAAGATATTTAAATTGTACGAGATTTACCTTTGAACAGCTCGCAACTTCAGGACTTGGGTCACAGTCGCTCTTATACAAATTGACGGTATCGCAAATCTTATTAATTGCCGTGGTTATGCGCCCCTGAATGTGCATATGGTCCATCAATGTGTTTCAAGTTCATAAGTGTGTACATATGTATATGTATATATACGACTATGTGTCCCTCGTGGACGTAATGTAGTAATCGTGTTATTTAATACTAATATACACAAATTTATGTTAATTGTTGATCTTCACTTTTTTTCGAAACAATTTACAAGTGCCGTCAATGTGCATGTATATGTATTTACGTAAAGTATTAAACTAGCTCTTAAATTGGCACTTGCGAAGAAGAACAAATTCTTATATGAGATATTCCGAATATTTTTTCTGGCAAGCGAAAAAATTTTTGTTAAGCAGTCACCTTGTTCTAAAAAATCACCACTGTCACACCTTAGTATTAACTCAGAACTAAAGACATCATACATAGAAACAGTTTCCACTGCCACTACAGTATTCTGTGCTAATTTTGTTTCATATCTGCCTAAAAATATCCCGCTCGATAATGCAGTTGTATGGAGAGGAAATATTTACAAATTCCGCACGTTGGCGTTTGTTCAAAACGAAAAATAAAAACAACTCACGCTCTCGGAACTCAAACTGTCACATATTATTATCGGCCACTGCCAATGATCAAGCGTGGAAAGTGGGAGATTGAGAGCGTGAATAATTTCACATATACACATTTTGTTCGCAAGAATATGTACAGCAATACTGCTATAAATTGGCCAATATCTGAATATTTTCATAATGTATTTACTAACATAATCGAACACATGTTTGGGTCTACTCGCGTTTATTTATATTGATATACTCGTATGTGTTTGTCGTGTAGACACGTTAGTTGTGTCAAAAACCTTGCATACGTCTTTTGTTTTCAATATCAAAAAATTAAATTGTATTGCTCTAAGAGATTTTCGATTTAAAAAAAGAATAAAATATATATATTTATTCTAAGAAATTCATTCATTTTATATTTTTAATTTTATTTTCGTAAATTAGAATTGCAAAAATTAAAACGAACGCATGTTTAGTAATCTGTTTAATTAATTTTTAATACTTTTCCCATATTATTCCAATTTTTTATGTAATTCATTTCGCGTATAAGCGCTTTACAAATACCAATTCGCTTAAATATAACAGTAGACTAAAATTTTAGTAAAGATATAAAGATTTCAGTAATGTAGCACATACGGTGGATGTTTTGGACGCTTAGATTTGCGATCAACAATAAACCGTTTAGATAATAACCGTTTAGATAATAAACTATAAAGATGTTTTGAACAAGCTGTTGACGTTTGTATAAATCACATATTTTGATTTTAATATCACTTCACTCACCGCCTTTCGAAAACAGCTTAAATTTATAGGAACAAAGTTAAAAATTTGTTTCCCGAGCGACAAACGTTAAAGACTTTACACCAAAGCGTTTCATAGTACTGTCATCATTAAATGTCACAACTGAGAAGAAATATTCACCATTTTTAGTTAAAGTTCCAAACACGAGTTTAGTTTTTCCACTTTTCTCTCAACGAGTAATATATGAGAACGGTCCCAAAACTAGCCGACCTAACAAAGAATACACAAAAAAGTTCGGAAAATTTTTCTTTTCTTTTCGACATAATCTCCTTTTAGATCGATACACTTTTTCCAGCGATATTCAATAGCTTCTATACCCTGTTTATAGTAAGAACTATCAAACTCCTTAAAATAACCATCAGCCGCAGAATCCTCCTCTTCATTGTTGGCAAATCTTTTACCAACGGGCCATTTTTTAAGCTATGGAAATAGAAAATGAAGCAATTCGAACTTCAATTCATTAATTTTGGCCATCGTAATAGTGGGTATGTGAACTGGAGCATAGTCTTGATGAAACAACACTTTATTTATTGCGAAATGCGGCCATTTTTTCCATAGTTTTATCGCCTCAACGCTGCAATAAATTAGCATAATATTCGCGGTTAATAGGGTTTCCTTTCTGGATATAATCAATCAAAATAATACCATGCACATCATAAACATCAGACGCCTTGACCTTGCCTGTGTATGGAGCCGTCTTCGTCTTATTTAAATTGCTCTGACTGTTCCTTTGTCACATGTGTAAAGTGGTGGACCCATGTCTCATCCATGGTTATAAATCGACGCAAAATATTGGTTTTATTGAGGTGAAATATCGCCAAACATTCTACTCAAACATCTTCATGAGACGCTGTTTTTGCTCTTCTGAAAGCAAGCACCATCGTGGCACCCATCTTGTCCACAGCCTTCTCATCTTCAAATCTTTGGTCAATATACGATGTATAGTATTTTTTGAAATGTCTGTCATTTTAGCTGTCTCACGCACCTTCAGCTGACGATCATCCAATACCATTTTGTGGATTTTTTTAACCCCGTCTTTGGTGAACACATCAATTGATCGATCCCTACGGTGTTCGTCTTTGCAGTTCGTACGGCCTTCGTAAACAAAGGAGCAGATTCCCTCATAATAGAATCTGGCTCGCCTTGAATATTGGTTGGACTGAGACCTTTGAAATGGAATCATTGAATTGTATAACGATGAAAAATTTGTTTAATTTTTTTAAATTCACCTTTATTGGCTCAAATATAAATACTAACAACGTAGCGTCTTTAAACTTAAAGCATATGTTTTATAAGGTTGTGTTGTGAAGGAACGACAAGTATATATATGTACATGTACATGTAATACAATGCAACTCTGTTACTCTACATACACTGCCCTGTTCTAGATCACTACGTTATTTTCAGATATTCAAATAACCCTTTCACACATGTAAATAGTATTCAGCATCAATAAAGATCTCATCCCAACAGGTTGCCACTTAATTTTTTTCAAACTACTGGCACTATCTAGGCATACGCCAAGTCTTCTGGTAGAAACGCTGCAAATCGTTTTTTTTATTGATGACGTTGCAGAGTAACTATCGCTTCCGATTTGTAACCATCTATTGTAGATGCTTTCATAAGGATATACTCGTATATGCACAATTTTTCCAAAGATAGATGAGTTTTGTCATGTTGCGGTTGTGAGGCACAACTTTTAAGAGTTAAAATTTTTATTGAAAAAAGTTCGTGTTTAAGCATCATTGAGTTGGCAAGAAAATAATTTCATTGTCATTTTATTCAATGACCTTCTGCCGCAGTTCATGGAAATTTTGGGTCACTGATTTGAAGAATGACTGATCCATCCCGCCAAATTACTGGGACAACAGTATTTTTATACCTTCATCCAAAAGAGTTGAGATATATATCATTTGATATAACTAGGATTTAATTTAATACCCATAAGATAGCTTCAGAGACACCAAATATCTTTTGACGATTGTCGATTGAGCGACTAAAAACTAAAACTTTGCCAGACCGTGACCGGAAATTATAAATGGGCTACATCGACAAAATTAAATTTGTTCCCTGTAATTCTTATTTCGTAGATAGCAGCGACCTACATTTTTGTCTATTGCTTTGATATATAATTCTTGCTATGGTGATATATAATTCTTGCTAATCGTTCGATTAGCTATGGTACCTCACATACAAATGGCCGATTTAACCCGTATGTTGCTAGGGTCATACCTTCTGTCCGGTTACACTGCATGCAGTCATATTTGTTAAAACCTAATAATAAAAATAGACTGCTTTAGCCTGCCATTTCCAGTACCGAAATTCATTTGATCCTTCTGACACTCTGACAGACCGGACTCGCCGAATCGGGTCCTTACAGCAACTAGTCGGGTCGGTTTCTTCAAGAACCAAAGGCACTTCTGAAAGGCATGTTCTACGAGAATCGACTAGGTCTAGAAACGGAATCGTGATACCGGAGTCAGAACCGGACCCGTTAGACCGGATCTAGAACCGGACTCATGACACAAATCCTGCAAGAATCGAACGGGCTGGTTTTGTCAAATACCGTAAGAATCGAGCTGTGTAAGAACAAATAGATCGGTTCTCTTTGTGAAAGATTTTTCGTTTATTGATTTGTCAGCTGCCTCACAGAATGAGCAGATGGATTACGTAGTAAAGATTATTTCTGCAAATAAATAAGAGAGGTACGTTTGTGCGTATCTATATATGTATGAGCTGTGGACGCGTTGCGTTGTATGGAAGACGATTTAATTAAATTAAAATATATATTTAATTAAAGCAGAAATAGAAGTGGAGTATATATGATTGTTGTTTTCTTTGTGTGTTGCGCGCCTTCTCACATAAGATTGTTTACATGCGAACTAGTTTTTGGTTAGTGAAACAAATTGTACGTATGTTTGTTTATATTGTGGTCACGTGGTCACGTTTAAATAGAAAGGAGTAAAATAAATTAGGTTGCCTACAATTTTCAATATGCAACATAAATTAATTGTTAATTTTGCTTGAACCGGAACCGATCCAAATACTTCGTTCTAGTCGGAACCGGACCCAGAAGAACCGCTTCTCACGATAATCGGAATTGTACATTACCAGTTTCTAGAGTAGGCCGTGTTTAGAGGACCAAACAGCAATGAGTGCCAATTTTTGTTCCTTTTTCGGTAATATAACCTTCGACTCACGTGGACGTACATGTGTGTAAAGGCTCTGACACATAGAATCCGTTGAATACGTTGCTGCAATATATTTGACTGACATGACGTATGAAGAGTCTAGAGTCGTCACAACAAATCTGTTGCCGTATATGAGAAAACAGCTGATTAGTATTGCGTTTGTGGCAGCCGCCACAGTCCTCCACGATTTTTCTCTTGCAACCTTGTCGCGATATGCTTTAATTGTCTTATCAAAAAGACAAGGGTGCACCTGCACCGCTTCTATAAGTATAAATTCCATTTAAATAATTAAATTAAACAACAAATTAATTTAAAAAAAAGGCAAAAGAAAAAGCTGCAACCAATAACCAGAAAAACAAACTGCTAATGAACTAAATTAATCTGTTGATTTCTGTGACGGACTTGCCGTACGTCAAAAGTTGAGAGTTAAACAACTCTAATCCGTTACGGCAACGCATACGTCGTGAATGTGACGTTCTTCATTAAAATATATACAATCAACTCAGCTGTCAGTCAAACACGTCGCCGCAACGGACGCGACGTATCTTATGTGACGGGCCCTTAAATCCCTACAAACAAGCTCAATTGCACACACTGCAGTAAGATGGCGGTCCTTCTACCAGGCAAAACACAAAAGGCCTGTAACAAAAAACTAAATGTAATTAATTAATCATAATCAAACAGTTAGTTTAATTCGAGCACAAATAAGGTAAGAATAATTTTAAGCAGTTTCGCTTCCTGACGGTAAACTGGGAAAGGTAAAAACTTTCAAATAATTTTTTTTTAATTTACGGTACCAGGCAAGAGAATTATACACAAGTTAGGTGACAGATAAAGAGGTTTTGAACTGATTCAGAATAGTTATCGTTTGTAGTTCTACCGTATGAATGGAGGTATAATATATGTATATAATTTATATCATATATTAAACTTTTTGAAACTTGGTCCAATCTAATATCATGTCAAATTGTAGTTAGGGATTGTAGATAGACGTCTTTTTCAAAATTATTTTTTCCGCTTTTATTCCTATTCCATAAGTGACACTAACCCACATTTTGGTCTATTGTATTAGTTTATAACGGTGAGGTATAGTTGACCCATTACTTACTTTTCTTCTGGTATGTATCAAACTAATATCCGATCTAAACCATATGTTTTCAGCTCATAACTCTGCTCACTTACAATAAACTTAGTTAGATTTGGTGCACATTACACATAGAATTAAAAGAGAGCGCAAAGCCACGCTCTTTAAATTTCGAAATTGTATACTATTTTCTAATTTCTAATTTCTGACTTCTAATTCTCTTTAAAACCTGAGAAAAATTGGCAAGTGACCACACCCCTTCTAGTATCTCCCACACAAATGATTAATTGATGCCATATGTTCATAGCTTCGAGCATTTGCATTGAATTCAGCCCAGTTTGGCTACATCAACCATTTGATAAACAAAGTTCTGACTATGAAACTGATCAATTTATGGAAATGTAACTTACTCAATTTTGTTTGTTCAATTGTTTTGTCCTGTAATGCCTGACAAAACTCGAAAAATAGATAGGATAACCAAGCCTTCTTTCATAACTCCCACAGAAATCACCTAAATTAACCCTTATATTCTTTGATTCGTGTCCGTTATTCAGTTGCACTACATTTAGTATATTTTAGAACAGCAATGAAAATGGACAAATACTCGTACAAATTTCCCAATTTTGCAAATATCAGTTGTCCCACTTTAATTTTTAATTTAATTTAGTTTCCTTTATTATCAATTTAATTCGTATTATTTATTAGGTCACTTCTGGCCCTCCTCACTTTTTGATCCAAAGCAAAAGAACGTTGATTGAACCTTAAATAAAGTTGATTGAATTCAGTTCAACTGTCTGAAATTTCTGCACTGGCTTAGAGCTTCGTTTCGTAGATATAAATAAACTTTTGTATCTGTTGTCGGAATCCAGTAAACGACAACAGTTTGGGATTAAGTAACCGAATCAAAATCGAATTAAAATTATTTTCCGATTGCGTTCCTCCGTTCATTGATAAACTCGTATATGACCATTCTTCTCAAAATAATTGTTATATTTTGGAAACCATTTCCGATATATAACCTACAAATTACCAAAATGTCAATACAATCAGTTAAATTAATCCGACATTGTTCAATTTTGAGTATATTTTTAAATCGCAGAAATCGCTACTATATTTTTTTATTCCTTTGCCGAAATATATCATTTTTCCCAAGCAACATTTTTTCCAACATATGAACAAAACAAAAGCGCCAAATGCCTAAATATAAGCAAATAAAACGCATATAAACGACACTAAATAGGTTTCAACTTTCATTCTAAATTGTAATAAAAAAAAAAACGAACAGAAAATTGACAGTTCCATCTGAATGGCTGTATTTAGATCATTTTCAAATACTTTATTTGTCAGCAAGGCTTACTAGAGTCTGAGAAACCCTTTGGAATGCATAAAGAGTCGTAAGAGTGTCCGCATGACATAGGAGGCTTTCGTTAAGCACAATTAGAATGATCCGATTTAGATCAAACATGCCTCGTGTTGTTCAAAAACTTGTTGCCATTTCGTAGGTAATTTCATTATTCCTTCATCCTTATGGCAAAAATTGAGAGAGTCAATTTTTAAAAACTCATGTTGGGACGAATTTTTTATTTCAATAAAAGGGTGTCAAGTACGGAATTAAGGTGGATGCATAAAAACCAAAATATGTGGGGCTTAGTAAAATAGACATGTTGGAACACAATTCTTAAACTGTTGGCTAAAGCTGACCACTCCTGTACGATTGCTTCACTTATATGGTTCAATTGTTGATAGCAAAGGTCCAAATTAAGAGCAGCTAATAATAGTACTAAGTAGTGGTTCTCTGTCAATATCTCCAAACGACAGCAAAACTTTCTTGACTGTCAATCCTGGGTTAGCTACCATTTACACCGACTCACTGCTATTCGATTACAACTATTTCCGATTGTAGTTGTCGTAAGTTACCCAGTTTTGTTACGATTCGGCAGCGAATAGCAGGTGGAACTAGTGTGCAACCTTAAAGCTTATTTTGATATCCAGCTTATTCAAGTGGTTCCAATTTTTTTTTTTTTTGTAAACTGTTTAGCTCGAAGGCAATGAAAACAAGGCCCACAAGATGGTCGGACTTCACGATATTCTATCGCTATTTTCGACAATTGGACATTCAGACAAAATTACCGGAACAGAATCGATGAAACTAAAATTGGGTAATTGTTCATATTTTCAGACGTCAGGATTGCATTTCTGTTTTTACCGGAGAAAATCTGTAAAGTATGACATATTTGTTTTTACCTTTGACGAGCGCTAAGACAATACTTTTGAGTACGACATCTAATCTTTTCAATGCCATTTAGCGTAACCCGACTGCACTTATACAACGCGAAATGCCCAATCCTTGGGCCATCAATTGGAAAAATGACGAATTTTTTTCTAATATATCTTGTAATTAATTTTGCTATAGAGATTTTATTTTATTAACCATTCTTAATGACAAAATATATGTTTTCTAAAAGGCGAAAACCATTAAGTTGCTAAAATCTGAAATAGCAATATTTTAACTGGAAATAATTTTTTAAAGATAGTTCTAGTTTTCGGTGCATTAGGCGGGAAATTTGAGAAAGTTATATTTCAATCAATTTCGGAATTTACATTTTGTTTATGAATTTATGATTAATTTAGCTTCTTATGAATGAAAATTTCCTTGTTTCCAAAGTATCTTCAGTTCTACTAAGTTGGTTCTAGTTCTACAGATATCAACCCCCGTATGCTAATTAAATATATTTTTAGTGGATTTGAACTAAATGGAGCCTTCAAAAGGAATATCTCTTCAACTAGATATTAAACAGTTGAATAATATAAGAGGTCTTTTTAGTATACAACGAATTTCTAGAATAACTTACACAATAAAGGCTTTATTTTGAATTAAAAAAACTCGTTATCGATTGGAAGCATCTGCCACTATTAAAGAATATTTTTTATTTATCTAAATTTCAGTCAGGTAAATTAAACTAACTAACTAAACTAATACCGATCCTCTTTTGTGTTGGTGTGAAAATGTAAAATTTTAGTAAAATAGACTTTAATAAAAGCCAGATGGCTGTTAAATTATATTATGAAAGCTATGCAATTAGGAATATATGGATTACAACTTGTGTGGCAATCACCAGAAACGAACGAACGATAATTGATCATTTCATTTTTATAACTTGATTTAATTCTCTTCATGATATGTCAATTTGGCTGAATTACAGGTAACTGCTTAAAAGATATGAAGCTAGGAATGTATTCAACCCATATCGATCGTTTATATGGGAGATACCATATAGATTTTTCTCCAGTTTTACAAAGTACACAGTTGACACAAATATAGGTTATTCTACAGTCAACGGATGAGGATTTACAGTGATCAAACGTGTACGGGAGGTACCGGAAAGGTAGTGGTAACGGCATTCATTTTGGTACCCAGACAACACTTTAGCAAATGCCTAATAAAAGGCACGAACCTAGGAATATATAGGTTAAATCCCTTTAATTTTTGTCCACCTTGCGGAGTTATAGAGGAAAAACTGAACTCAGGAAAATGTGTATGAAATATATGTAAAAAATTTGTGGTATAAATTGTTGAAATATGCTTTTACTTCATTAACCGCGAGCTTTTGTTTCTAGTGTACAGAAAAGTCTACACTGGCAAATCAATTTCTATACGTTCTCTCGAAGATATGGTAGTATAAATTATTTGATATGGAATAAATTTAACACCCAGAAAGAATCGTTTAAAGTAACGTATTTCTTTTGACCAAATGTATTGAATGACTTTCTAAATCGCTTGACATTTGTTCGTCCGTTTGACTGGTGAACTATAACTGCCATAAATTTTTATAAAACACTTTAAAACTTATCATAGCCTAAGATTCCGTCAAACTGTAGCCCCATTAGTATGTTTTTAATTTCTTTCATACCATTTTCCGTCTGTGACGACCGACTATTCTCCGAGAATGAAAACGAACTACATTGTCATGCCACTTCTAAAACTTCTAATACTGATTTTATTAAATTCAATCTTTTATTTGGAACTGGAAGATTGCGTAGTTCTGTATCCCTTTATTTACTTCATACTTTATTTACCATTTTTATTTCTATATTTCAATTTTTTTTTCTACAGAGTTGAAATCAATCGATTGGAATTCAACATATTCGCAGATATTTTTAGTTTCATTTATTTCAATAATATGAGCATATTTCACACTTCATAGTACAAAAGGTATGTGTAAATCCTACATAAATTAATGATTTTTCTTTTTTTTTTTTTTGTTTTTGGACCATTTACGCAAATATGAAAAAAAAAAACAATATACACGCACAAAGTGCGAGCTGTGCAGAGAGATTGCGCTGTCTGAACCCACCTTTAATCTTAACAAAAAAAAAAAATAAATAATTTTTTTCTAAAGCAAATAATGATTAAAATCGTTCTTATATCTATTCAAAATGGACAATATTTTGATTTGAATAAAAGATCTGTTCAACAAAAAATCATTTATTTTACTACATTTAAATGCTTACTTCTAAACCAATTTGAGTAAAACAACATAAATAAAATAATGTAGTAACTTTTTAGTCTTTTTAATTGTGTTGCTTAGTGGTGCCAAATTCTTTTATTAATTCACTTTTATGGCTACAACAGAAGAAATGAAGATATGCATCATTTGTTACAGCAAATGTGACACCCATAATGAAGCGTTTAAAGTACCGAGTATCTCTTGAGAAAATGTGTTTCGTGATTTCTTTAAGTCCATTTCTCTCACACAATCGTAGTAAATGGAGTAAAATGTTGTGCAAAAGAGTATTTAGCAACAAAAGCGGAGCAAATTGCCACAGCCATTCTGAGGCCTGTCTGTCTGTCCGATTCAAGTCCAAATTTTTCTCCGTAAATTCTAATTATTATTCTGCAATAGCCTAGATTTTTGTCCATTGATATGTAATTTTCCGTAAAATTTGAGAAAAATTCACCAAGCTTCATATATCTTAAGCATTTATGTTATACTTAATTAATTTCTTCCAGTATTATGCTCTACGAACTAGCATTACGGGGGAAAAAGTGAATTTGGGATGTGACAATGTCATACAAACGCATAACGTGTGTCAGATTTGATTGAAGTCCATACTACGCCTTACAATACATGAAGCTAAGGACGCGTGCATTTAATCCATCAACTGTATGGGAAGTAGCAGAACGGGTATGGTTAATCCGTCAAAATTTTAAAATTTTAGTGGGATGTACACGACAATAAAAATATCAGGTTATTGAGGTCAATGAATTTATAGTTAGAGAAAAAAGTCAATTAAGCACGTTTACAATCCCTGGCTACGATATAGCAATATTTTGGGCTGTGCCAAGCTTTGCGAAGTTTTGCAAAGACTTACGTTATCGTGCCCAAAAGCTAGTCAAACAGACGGACATCGCTCAATAGGCTTCAAATGTCATGAAACGTGTTTGATCAAAAGATTCTTGGTACTTTAAATGCCCCTTTCAAGGTGTTACGTTTCTGGCTGTACAAAACGATATACTTCTTCATTCCTTTGCGTGGAGATTTAAAAATAGTTAATTCATCAAAGATAGATACTGTTAATCGTGTATCCCAGTCACTGAACGTGCAACTTGTTTAATGTCTATATAAAATATTTATCTAACTGACGTTACGCTATTGCATCCTGGAGATACTATCTAGGGGATAACAGTTTTCGAAAAAAGTAATAACAAAAATTGGGTGCGCAACAAAGTTTTCGCTCTTTTTGTATGAAAATGCAACTTTATTATTAACAAATGTTTACAAATGATTCATTGAAATTATTGCCCATCACTAGCTACTAACTTTCCCCATCTTTCTAGCAAAGCTCGAATTTCGCCACGGTAAAACTGTTCATCTTTTGAGGCTATCGGCGAATCTAATCATTCCTCGATGTCGTCATATGAGTGGAACTACTGGTCAGTCAAACCCCATGCCATCAAACGGAACAAGTAATAATCGGACGGTTCAATATCTGGAAAATATGCCGTTTCCAGAAAAGTTTAAACGGGCTTGGTCACGTGAGACCGAGCGTTGACATGCTGAAGAATCACTTTTTCGTGCCCCTCTCGCGCAGACCTCGGCTCAATCGCATTGATTGAAGTCGATCCTCAGCCATGGTTTCGTTTGTTTTCAACATCTCGTAATAAATAACATCGACCTGGTCCCACCAAATACAGAGCATAACTTTCGCAGCGTGAATATTCGGTCGAGGCGACGACGTAGAAGCATGACCGGGCTGCCTCCACGTCTTTATTTTTTTTGGATTACTGTAATGAATCCATTTTTTATTATCCGTCACATTACGATGAAGAAACCCCTTCCTTTTTGTCGCTGGAGCAGTTGTTCACAGGCATAAAAACGACGCTCCGTCCCTTAGCTTAAATTCATAAGGAGCCCAAGTGCCTTGCTTTTTAATCATTCCCAACGCATTCAATCGCTTGAAAATGGCTTGGCGGGTAACTCCTAATACTGAAGCAAGCTCTGCCGCATTTGACACGGATCCCCATCAAGCAATGCCGTCAATTCAGTGTCTTCGAAGGTTTTTCGTCTTCCTTCTCGTGAATGGTCGCCAACATCAAAATCACCGTCTTTAAAGCGACGGAGCCAAAATTTTAATTTATCATTCCTCAACATCAAATTGGGGTTATCATATCTTAAATTAAAGGGGGAAATGTCAACATAACTTTATTTTTTAATATTTAATGGAAATTATCAAAACCTTTTGAGGATTTCTCAATATTAAATACAATTTTCTGACGATAACGGGAACTCTGAAACCAGTTATTGGTTGTCTGTCAAATACAATTAAAAAAGTTGTAGTTCGGGACGTAGATTATGAAACATAAAGTTTCAATTTAAAATTTGAATGGAAAACTTAGGGAAGATGAATTAAACTAATAGTGTTACCAGACTGTATCCACTGTTCACTTTATTCGCAGATACAGGATAAAAGGTTTAAAAATTGTGTTACAATTATAAGCCTTGTTCACATACACAAGCAGTTTTAAATTTTCGAATGTACCAGACGTCTCGATTTTGACCACTTTCAATGGTGTTGCCATTACCAACATTGTAAATCACAAAAATTCATATAACAAACACAAAAGTCAGTGATATGTATAGCAGAATGCACAATAAATATATCAAATATTTCCTAGTTTTCTTTTGTTCAAATAAAAACCATCTCTCAAAATTTGGGTTCCAAGACAATTACAACAGGCGTTTGTTACGCATGGAAAGAAAAGCAAAACCAAACTTTTATCAGATCATCAATTCACATAGATGAGTTCACCGGTTATTCCCCCACGTACTGGCGATGGGGAAATTCCGCTTTTCAAAACAAACATTAACTAGGAACCATCACGTAACAAGTAGGGATTGAGCAATCGGCATAAAAAGACTGACTGAGTTGTTTGTTTTCAATTTGATTAAAGTTTGCAAAATAGCTTTATATTTCCGCCCAGTGATAAAAGAAACTTTCTGCCATAATTAATTACAGATACAAGTGGATATTCGTTAAGTGCACTTGAGGATCATTTCGAAGCAATAACTGGGCTACAGATTGTGTTTGTAATGGTTCTCCCAAGGTGCTTTGGAATATGATAATAAAATCAAAATTCCTCCAATTTGTTTGTAATAATAAACGTAAGAGGACCATAAAAGAGATGAGATTTCTACACTTAATTCAATTGCTGGTAAGTGAAATTACCTGTTAGGAGGAACTAATGGGCGAATTTGATGTTCTCTATTTAAAGTACATGTTATTTACATTTATATAAAATTACTGAATGTACAGGTAAGCACCACACCACCAACTTACCTCACCTCACATCAATGCAATTCTGGCGCGATATAGAATTATATTTATAAGAATATTGCGTATGCATTTTTTTGCCGCAAACGTTATACGTGCGGTCCCAAAACTAGCCAACCTGACGTGTACATGGTGTTCGCAAATTGAAAAAAATATTTTGGTGAAAAGTGGCAACCTTAACAAAACGATCTCCGTGAATTTGTAAACATAGAACAAATTTTTCACCGTTACGTCAATATTTCCATTTGAAAGGTCCCAGCACAACCAATATTAAAGCCGAGCTATATTCTACTAAAATATTGGCGAACAGCGTTGTGGTCGGTCAATTGACCACTTAAGGTGCCCACCCCAGACACGGTTAAGAAATTCCACAAAATCATATTGGATGATCGTCGCCTAAAGGTACGTGAGCTATCTGAAATAATAAGCATTTGAAAAAGTGCTATATATCGTATATTAACCGAAGATTTGAAGATGAGAAAGTTATGTGCATGATGGGTGCCGCTCTTACTTTCAATAGAGCAAAAACAGTGTCGTGAAGACGTGTCAGTAGAGAATTTGGCGATGTTTCAATTCAATTCATAATCATGAATGAGACATGAATTCAAACATCAAATTTTACACTTGAGACAAAGAAACAACCAAAGCAGTTAATTGAAATGGGAGAATCGTGTCCAAAGAAGGGGAAGACGATTCTATATGCAGGCAAGGTCATGGCGTCTGTTTTTTGAGATGTTCGTGTTTTTCTTTTTATTCATTGTCTTCAGAAGGGAGAAACCATCAACGGTGTATATTGCAGAGTTTAAGTGATGACATTAATGAAGAAAATCCCAATTTGGCGGAAAAGAAAGTGTTGTTTCATCAGGATAATACGTCAGTTCACATATCCACTATTGCGATGGCCAAAATTAATTAATTAATGTTATTATAATTAATGTTAATTATTCGCCAGATTCATTTTCAATTTCCAAACTTGAAAAACTGTCTCGATGGTAAAATATTTGCTAACAATGAAGAAATAGAGTCAGCGTTTGATGGTTATTTTAAGAAGTATGACAGTTCTTACTATAAACAGGATACAGAAGTTACTGAATGTCGGTGGATAAATTGTATCGAGTTAAAAGAAGATTATATTGAAAAATAAATAAAATGTTTCCTAACTTGTTTTGTGTCTTCTTTGTTAGGTCGACTAATCTCAAGAAAGTAGCAAAAATATCGCCAAGTATTTGAAAACCCGTCAATCAATTCGGCGATGGCAAATCTAAAATTTTCATGTCCAAAAATACCTTGAAATCTCAACATTTGACGACAAATCGCTAGATCTATTATAGCAACACTGATCGTGCATCTATAGCGTTTTTCGAGCCGAATGGAGCACCACACATGCAGCACGATTTTTGGCTGCTTCCAACAGAAGAAAGTAAAAATTGATCAAATTCGTGAAGTGAACTACAAAAACGTAATCACTGAGAGACGAGATTTCGAACTCTTAACTTTTTGCGGAGGCTGTTTTATCAGTTGCAAGTTAATTTCAGATTGAGTTACAAGCATGTTGCATTTCAAAGCATTGACATAAAATACTTGTTTAAAGTAGGCAATAAATCAGGTACCATAATAATCTAATGTGGGTGACGTTTTGATAAAGCACAATTGAAGTAACTCAAAAATTGTCTTAATATGGGGATTTCAGCAGCTCGAGTAAAATCTTTGGAACGTGATTTTTTCCGAATATATAATTTTTCGATTCAAGAGTTGCACTTGAATATAAAAAAGCAAAGAACTTCAGACGTCTTATCGAATTTGAACGATGACAACTTAAATCTTAAGAACTACATGCATTTCAGCGAATTGTTGTTTAAATGTAATTAGTTGAATGTACTTCCAAAACCACCAAATCGACTTTTTTGTCACAAACCGAAAGCTATGGTGCTATAGTGCTACGGCATACTGTTATGGGGCACCACCTCAGCTTCAAATATGGAAAGAATACTTAGGCGCCGAAATAAAATCTTACGAATGATCACATGATCATATTGATGTTATGAATGATATATTAAGAACTCGAACATCCACAAAGATATAAACATGAAAACTGAGATCACGAGGTACGTGGCAGCATATTTGAGGAAGCTGGAATATCATCCAAATTCATTAGCCCGCAACATATTAAATGACAGAGGATACTTGCGATTATGAAGGAGAGATACGATTTTCACAGCTGAATACTAGAAGGATGGATGCATATAACAGCAGTAATAGTAGAACATACTAGAACTTTTGGTCCAGCTATAGTTGGACTTAATTAATTATTAGTTATTAATTTAAGAGACGAGAAGTTATTGTTTAATGAATTTTGAAGTTACAATAAATAAATAATGAAAAAAAAAACAACAAACCGAACGCATTTTCGAATAACCGATTTAGTCAGTTTTGTCTACGGAATTACAGAATGTAATTTTAAACTAAAACAGATTCTGATCCAAAAAATTGATTATGAGAATAATAAAATAATAATACAAATATTACCATGTTTGTCAATCCGGTCCAAACTAGTACCAGTTTTAAAGAACAAATTAATATAAGCTTTAGTTCAAAAATACTAAAAGAGGAATATTTCTGCTAGTTCGAGTCTACGGGTAGTTATAGTCAAAAAAAAACTTTTTAGATATGCTTTTAAAGAGACGTTTTTTAAGCCCCTTTTAGGTTGTTAAGTTTTGCAAAATTTCTGCAAACAAAATATCTCTTTAACTAGAACTGAAACACAAAACCAAATGCAGCTTTCAAATCCATCGGTATTGGTGTACAAAATCTGTCGCTTAAACTACAGATGCCAATACTTGATGGACAATCAAATAAATATCAGTGTAGCTCAAAATTATGAACTTTTTAAATAGTTCTATTTTTGGGTTTCCAACTAAAATCTTCACCTGGAGGACCGAATATACATAACGTTTGATACGGCCAAAATGTAAGACCCAAAAAGAAGCGCTTTAAGTACTATGTGTCTTTTGACCCAATGTGTTGCATTACTTTTAATCGATTGAGCGATTTCCGTCTGTCTCGGTGGTCGGTGGACACAAGCAGCCAAAATCTTTATAAAACTTCTTAGAACTTCAGAAATTCAGTTATTCCTTGAACTCCACAATCGTAGAATGGAGTAACTAACATTTTTATCTATTGTAATTGTTTATAACGCTTGCCAGAACATGAAAAGGTCGACCAACTCGCCACATCCCTTCTGGTACCCACCATATAATTTGTTAGGCTAAATTTAGTGAAATTTGGAAAACACATTGCCACACCCCTCCTGGTACCTTCTATATAAATTTGCAGATTTTCCGAAATTCAATTTTACGTCCATAATTTCTAGTCGGTAGGCTGAAGTAGCCTAGGCTCTCTTAGAATTCTATGTTAGCCCTAAACAATTGATTAAGTAACACAACTTCTAGTAAATCCCTATAAATTGACCGATTTAATTGAAATTTTTCAGTTGTGATTCCTAATTTGTATGCTGCAATTAATTGAATTTGTGTCAGTTACATTGCATTATAATCATTCGCAAAATTTCCTAGAGTCATGTCTTTCATTCAATTGCACTAAGTTTCGCATAATTAAGCATGAATCAGACATTTAGCAAACTTTGTTTTACGAATAAAAATGACAGAGTAATTTTAATTTTTTATGTACCATTCAGGGAAATTTCTGTACTGGTTCAAATACGTATCATTTGATGAATTACGCTAAAAGTGATAACGCATTAATTGTGGAATTCCTTTCTTATTGGAAGAAACAAAAAGCTACGAATATTTGGATTAAATCGCTCGTTTATATGAGAGGAATCAGAAGGGAGGCGTGGTCTTGGTCGACTTTTTTAAATTTTACCAGATGCTTTATAGCACTACAATGAACAAAATTTAGGTTGTTACAGGCTTACTGGATTTAGAAAATTAGGATAATTTGTATGGAAGATGGCACAAGGGTCATGACAATGTGGTACATTTTCATTCATAGACATTCCCTCAGCAAATTTTGATCTTATATTAAAATCAACAGAATATTGAGCAGTAGCATTTCTAAAATTTGACCAAAAACTGAAATTCTGTGTTAGTAGCAGGCGATACAGGGATACAAATTAATTTTTTAATTTACAATTTAATCAATTTATATGACAAATACTAGAAGGTGGGTAACAATGCGTTTAATCTCCATTCTTTGCAAATTTACCCCATAATTGGTAAAAACCAAACGATTTCTTCAGATTTTACCAGAATTCCAAATTGCTGCAATCTACGAATAAGGAAGAAATTGAATTTGCAGAAACCGTTCAATTGGCGTTTGAGGTACCAAAAGAGTTTAATTGCTGTTATCGTGTCTAACAGCCAGCCATGCAGGGGAACATCGCTCAATCAACGTAAGTCATGAAACACATTTGGTGAAAAGTTGGTTGGTATCGTAGATGCACTTTTCTGGCTGTTACATTTTTACTCTATCAAATCATATACCTTGATTCCTTCGGGTAAATATATAAAAAAGAGCTAGAACTTTACGGTACCACTAAATGTTTTTTAATTTTAAAAGATTTTCTCTAGAAAACAAAAAAAATCATTTTCCAAATCAAATTTCAATTTCTATCATTATTGTCGTAAGTACTTAGCGCAAATTGCTCCAAAATGACAAATCCTATTCAACTGCACTGTTGCTACTTAGAGCCATAAATTTATTGTGCGTTTACAAGGAAAACCAACTTAGGTGGAATTAGGGCAAAATCGGGGTTATTCGTTCTTATTATTGTACTTATTTTGAAATATATTTATGCACAATACCCATTTCAAAATTTATTTTTGAATTTTACAAAACAGCGGTTTTTCAAAAATTGCGTAATATCTCTAAATGGTGACATATGTCATTAAAACACATGTTGGCGTCAAAGCGCGCTTTCAAAATGCCGTATATTTTGGAAAGCTATGATAATTTTTCATAATAAAGTAAAGTAAAGCAATTGTTTGTGATAAGCACAGAGTTTAATTTTGAACAAGAGGAGCCATGTTAATTTACTTCTTATTTTTTTTTTTTTTTTTTTTTTTTGCATAACGTCGTGCCATCTCAAACTAACTAAACCCACCCGAAACGGGGGTACGTCTCTATGATGTCGGAGCTACGTAAACAACATACCAATGGATGGGGAGTGGGTACCTGCAGAAGATTTTGCACCAATAGCTGGTGTTTAACTAATAGCTATAATTATAAGAAGTAAAGTAAATATATTAATAATATGTTAAAAAACAATGGTAGCTTAAGAGTATGTAAGTAAATAATATACAAAAAACAAGTTAATATACAAATCACACGATAAATAATGTGAACAAATCAAATGTAGAATAAAAGCAGACTTAATTTTATGAACTCCTATAGAGAATTCAATACAAAAATTTGAAATCGGTAGACATTCAGCAATGAGAATCCACTTCCCAGAAATTAGATTTATGAAAATTAATAAATGGTTGGTAAAATCTATATGGACAAATAGGAATTCAAATAGAGACTAAAAATAAATAATAAAAAAAATTAATAATAATAATAATAAAATAACCTTAAAAGAATTTGACATAGTTCTGATACTTTTTAATGTTGGCAGACGAGTTAATCTCAGCCTACACATACGAGTATAATAAGGCAGTGCAAAATCTTGAATACAATGCAAACTAAAAATAAAAGCAAAAACTGTTGTTAATCAGTTTCTACTGTATCAATACAAACCTGATTGTGCTGATCCCACTCTAAACATTCATACTCTAATACCGAGCTAAACAATACTGTATATAAATGTTTCGTCACTCAGGGATCAGACTGTATCATAGCTATGTGAACCATAATTGAAATGTCACAATACCGAGGTCGGTGAAAGAATTCACTACAAAATTTTTAAATTTGTATTACTAAATGTAAAGCTTGAAAGAATGGGTCCAGATTTTAAAAGCACCATGTAAGTAACCTTTCTCCAGACAGCAAATCTATCCAAGTCCTCCTGCCATCTGCTGACTTCAAGTCTACAATCAGTTTGTTTTTATTTACTTTTGATACATATTTTAATACTCAGCATATATAATACGCATTCATATTTACGTTAAATGTTTTTATAGGACATTTTGATTCAAGAAAAAATCTGCAAAGCCTTTCTTCGGAATAGCTTGGCTCAATGTTTCTTAACTTGTTGGTCATTCGCTCCACTTAATAGAGAACATAACAAAATTGATATTGACAACTAAGTGTTTGCTGCCTTCACCAATGAAAAGCATATTTGGAAAATGACAATGGAACTTGAAAATTAAAGTTTCAATTAGATAAATTGGAACGAAAACTTACAAAATTAAGCAAAAACGTCTGTTGAGGAAAAATGTAGAAAACGGTGGTACATAAAAAATATGAAAAAATAAAATCGGTAGACATTTTTTGTAAATACGTAGAAATTGAAGAGTACAATAAAATGCGATAAATACTAAAAACGCGAAAACTAACATTATTTTTAATCAGTAATCCGCTAGAACATAACAAATAAAATAATCGAAGTAAACTACTGCAACACAGCAAGACATAAATATTGTTATGCATGAGGATGGTCGAAAATAAAAATAAAAGCTAATCACAAGAAGAAACAACAATGGCATATAATCACAGATTCCACCTGGATCTGTGTGGATCAACATGTAAATCCAAATATTTGAGGCAGCATTTAGATCTTTTTGTGGCTATTCCGGCAACCATTACAAATTGTCAGCAGTTTAAAAAGTTTTCAATTTTCGAAACAAAATCAAAGGCAAAGTATCACACAGAAGTCGTAAAGCAATTCTACTTGACGAAAAGCAAATCATTATCTTATCTGTTAATCTTAGTTCACAAAAAAATGGCAAAATTGTTCGGTATTCCGACGGTCTAAAACTTAATATAAAAGCACAAGCAGTGCTCAACTTGGCACATTTCTAAGCACTCTGTCCAGTTTAAATAAAAATGTAAGAAGAACTAAGCGATCTTAATCTCGCATATCCATACTTTTTACAGATATCATCGTCGTCATCGTCATTATTATTGGCAGTGATTATTTTATCTGTCGTCAGCAAGAAGGAATTATCGAGGAAATAATAATCGTCAACAAATTTGGGAATCATATTTTCAGTGGCAGTTATCCGATCCCGTGAACTCGAATACAATTGCCGCATATTCTACATTTGTCTCCACAACAGACATTCTAGGTCGGGATGAGCTTCTTAAACATTTTTTATGCCTATCGCATAATAGACGAGAAACGGAATTTTATTGAACGACACAGAAAATGCAAACCTTATTCAATAGCAAAAACTTTTCGAAATTTTTATGAAGTTTTTGTTGCTACGCGCTCGTCTCTATATCCAGAAAATGTGCAGGCAGATATTGATTGGTTCGCGAAGATGGTCGATCATAACAACAAATATTATATCGTCAGTGCCTATATAGGTTCGAATCCCTTGAAAGTATTATAATATTCCAAATTCCCATTTGAGTAAGTAACTGCAATCAACGAATTTCTTCTGCCAGAGGGAACAATTTCTGAAAATAAGCGACCACAGCTGCCATTGATATTAATCAGCACAAGTGAAAATTCTGCAAATTTGTGATTTGTGTACGCAGTAGGAGTTGGCTGCAAGCCATGTTTGAAGGTATGGTTGTCTTGGTCATATTCTGAAATATTTGAAACATCCATCAAGTACTGAATTTAATCGGCTCGAGAGAGTTATACCAAGACATTGTGCCGCTTTTTCCTTCCCGTACCGATATTTGCAAAAATAGGGTATGACATCGAGAAAACGCTGATCATTAGAAAATGCAATCCTCCGAATTGTCGACGGATGTATTCATTGCAATGTTTGGAATGTTCTACTGGCATAACTTCTTCCACGAACCATATTCTTCGACAACGAAAGCAACTTCGTTGGCGCAAGCTGACACTATTAGCAAAGTGCGAAGCACATGGCTTTATTTACAAACTGTGTCCATAAAATTCAATTATTTTTTTTTTTTTTCGAAAATTTGACTTTTGACAAAACCTTGCATACGTTTTATGTAAAACCCCTTTCAAAATGCTTTCATACATAGACAATTCGTTCGTCTACCTTTCTGAACGTTTTATGTAAACAGGCTGTTTGTTTCTCGCATCATTCAATGTTTCTCACATGAACAGCATAGAGGATTCAGCCATAAAAATAATGAAATAACAAATAGAAAAAGGCGACACCTACACATTTTGCGACCCTATTGATATGTATAGAAAAAATATTTAATAATCGCCCAATTACCACCCATGTCGACCAACTCTCAGAAAAACGTCTCCCTCTCAAATAAATACATTTAGTTCAAGTCGCACCCATAATTTGGCCACCCAACCTGCGGAGCAACTACCAGCGCCAACGTATTCCGTGTCAACGACCACAACGTACGAGTGGCGGAGACTTCTACTGCATATGACCTGTAGTCAAACGGTGTCTTCTGCCTAACAACAATTTTCTTAATCATACTATACTCCGGCTAAAATTAGAATTTTCATACTTCGTGAAATGCCGCCCACATGGAATTTTCCATTAGAAGATGATGTAGTATGGTATAAATGAAAGAAATTCATGGGCTTCGATTTATCTCTCCGTCGTATTTAGCTTTCTTAAAAGTTTTGTGAAATAACAAACCACCACGTGAGTATTATCCAACGTCTGGCCAGGATTCAGATGCTGCACTCACAACGACCGTAAACCGTTGGCTTGAGGCGAGTATACGAGTATGTCGAAGATTATTCAACAGCTGCGGCGCTATCTGGCGCCAAAAGCCTACATGGCGCAGTATTTAATCTTTCTGCTTTCTTTTCGTCAATTTTGATCATGAAGAGTTATATTGAGTTGCTTTGTCTTGCTTTAATATTCACTACATATACGGGTGCGCCATATGAGTGTTGGCGATTTAATTCTTCAATTTCTCGGTAACTTGCGGCGCGGGGTGGCGGGAGGATATGTTGTTCGCTGCGCCGCTTCCTGGAAATTTAGTCGCCATGGAGCCGTACGCAGGAGTGCAGCGTGCATTTTGTGTCCGAGCGTATTACGAAAACAATAAATCAGTGATTACTGCACGACGTTTGTATCGGCATGAACACGGTTTACACGATTTAATGAAGTTCCAAGCGCCAATGTGATACGAAAATGGATCAGAATGTTCGAAACAACCGGTTCAACAGTACCAATTACGGTTCGTGGTCGCCCAGTTTCTGCAAGATCAGCCGACATTGTGGAGCGTGTTCGTGTTTCAGTTCAGCGAAATCCGCAACAGTCAACACGTAAGACAAGTCAGTCTTGGGATGTCAAAAGAACAACTTTACGACGAATTTTGAAACGTGATTTGAATTTAAAGGCTTATAAGATTCAGATAGTCCAAGAATTAAACAATTCAACAATTCAACAACGTGATTTTTAGTGATGAGGCCAATTTTCACCTTAATGGCCATGTGAACAAGCAAAATTGTCGGTTCTGGTCCGAGACTAATCCCCGACGTCCACTTCACAGCCCTAAGCTCGTCGTGTGGGCTGGGATAACGTCAACCGGTATTATTAGACCATACTTTTTTGAGGACGAAAGAGGGCATGCGATGACGGTTAGAGCGAACAATTATTGCAACATGCTAGCAGACTTTTTGGTGCCAGCTTTGCAAGAACTTCAAGGCTATACCTCGAGGATGTGGTTTCAACAGGATGGGGCCACATGTCAGACGGCTAGGGTATCCATAGAGCTGCTGAAAAATGTTTTTCCTGGAAAACTCATTTCGAAAAGGGGGGATATTGAATGGCCCCCACGTAGCCCCGATCTCTCTCCATGCGATTATTTTCTATGGGGCTACCTCAAATCGGTAGTCTACGAGAATAATCCGACCAATTTAGAGCAGTTGAAGAGGAACATTATTCAGGAAAGTAACAAAATACCGAGAACAACATTTCAACGAGTTTTCCAAAATTTGCGACTTCGGTTCCAAGAGTGTCAAGCAGCCGAGGGAAGCCATTTGGACAACATTATTTTTAAGTTTTAAAAATTCCCATGCTTCTACTTTTTAAAAATACAAATATATTTTTTTTATGTTTCGCAGTTTATTTTTAATTGAATATTTAAACCGCCAACACCCTTATGGCCCACATTGTATATATGTATTGCATAAAACTGTTGCGTTACTGACTGACTAAAGTTAGGATCACGGATATCACATGCCCCTTGGTCCGCGATAAGAAGGGATTTTTAAAAATTCGTACTTTAAGTGGCAGAAACGGCTAAGACTAAAATCATAACAATTGGTGTAAATAATTTATGTCATATCAGGGATTTCTCAAAATTAGAACCTTTAGGTCTAATAATAGGGTAAAAATTGACAAATCTCATACCGTCGCCCAGCTCAAACACCTACAGCTGCAATTATGAAATTGGCGTCTGTATTATTTCTTCTAGAGCAAACATGCGGCAAGGAGTTTTTCGAATGGTTTACTTCAATGGATAAAAATGGAAAAGAGGATGAATCTCCTACCATCGCTACTAATCTGCTACCAATCGCTGCTACCAATCTGCTCCTACAATAAAAACGCGATTTTCAAAATTCGTCCCTTTGGGCAAAGAAAGAAAGAAGAAGTTAAAGTCATGAAATTGGAAATGGGGATTATTCCGACAAGATATGAGCACGATGAAGAGGATTTTTCGAAAACTCGTACTTTTAGGGATGAAACGGGGAAGAACTAAAACCATTAACGATTTACTCTTAGGTCGTAGCAGCGCATGTTAGTGTTGTATAAGTTAACATACTTAATTACACTTATTACGCTTATGCATCATTTAGGTCACCTTTATGTTTATGTACGATTATGTTCCATTTAGGTAGGCTAATACGCTTGACTTGTAATTAGTTGTATAAGTTTTGGTAAAGAAAGAGTTGGTGAATAAAAGACGAACTGAAAAACAACTTGTGTTATACTTAACAGTTAGTAGGCATTTTGAATTTCGTTTTTAAGAAGAAAATCAGTAAGAAAATCAGCATAAATGGTGTAGTCGGCTTCTGCCAAATGGCAGATAATGAATGTTGAAAAGACTGAACTTAAGGATCATATGGAACAAAAACAATGCTTTCGTGTTGCCTGAGGAGCTTAACTAACTGTGAAGTAAGTTGTATTATCCGTAATTTAAATTAAAAAAGAGCACCTCCCTAATGAAACCGATGAAGTTAGAGTCGTAGTGCTAAAGAAACTGCGGAGTTCAATTTCAGAATTATTTTTTTACTTTACGTAGTAGGGAATGATTAGTAGTAATACATAAACTTACATCAAGCGTGTATTTGAAAGACATTTTGATTTTTACCAAATACAGTATTATTGTTGGTCAACAAGACACAACAAACCAAGAAAAATTCTGCTTTGCTTTTATTATGAAACTCCTGACACATCGCACTGCAAAATTCCTACGCCTTGGAACTGATAAACCTTTGGCATATACAAATTTATATTTGAAAATGTTCTCATAGTTTTTATTGCAGATAAAATGCACCGAAATTTTAATTTCCAAGCGAGTTATACGACCGAACAATGTATTGTGGAACAACAATAACGTGTGTGCACGTTCAAGTAAATAATTCAAGGATTTTATTTGGAAACTGTTTAGCTGAAGAATGAGAAATTAAATTCCTATTATTGTATTTAACATTACTAGAGCTGATGTCTGAGAATGACGTCACTTATTTGGCAGGTGCAATATTCAAAGGTGTATTAAAATATTACATCACATAACTCGTTGTAGTCATTGTTAGCTTCAGTAGTCACAAACCTCTCCTCCGAAAGGTACCAACAAGTTGATGTATTATTTCCTTTTTCCCCCGTTTCCATGAAAAAAAAACAACCGATCTAAATTTTTGAATTTCATTAACCATATTTATATTTATGATTAAATACACAAATAATTTCTTCCATATTTTCCACATTTAAACCGCTCATGATTAATATGTATCGTATATTATCGATTTGCTCTGACTAATTTTGTCAGAAAGTAAAATTGCCTGTTTATTAACTTTGTATAGTTTATGCGTATGTCCATCTTGGCAAATGAATTAAGTCGATTTTCCAACTTAAAAATTAAAAGGTATTTACCTTTTCAAAAAATGGGTAATTTAATATCAACAGCAGAGAGAGAGACAAACAGAAAAATATTAGGCATATATTTTCGCTGTTGAAAATATTTTGTTTATTCATAAATATACTCGTACAATAGAACAATAACATTACTGACACAAAAACATGCTTATACAAAAAAACAAAACCTCTTTAGTCTCAGTCATTCAGTTCACATATAACATTACACACTGGAAAGCATCAAGGCCGACTAACTATTCCCATGTCATCAGTAAGGTCTTATGTTGTTAAAAATTAATTATGCTGTAAAAACCCCTTAAAAACGCAACGCAAAGATAATTTGTTTTTATTCAAAAATCACCCTTCTTTTTTCCTCCTTTTCATCTCTGCGTTTGCATCGTTGGCATTTCTTCTACACGATGCTTCTTTGTATCCCTGCTATAAGGCCAGCTGGAAGGAGGAAAAACGGATGGCCTTGAACTTCAATGGCACCACATGCAATTTTGAAAGGAACCATCGAAAATGTTAAAAACATATCATGTCATTGTGTCAACAGTATTTGGCATAATGCAAAAGAACTGTGAAGAGTACCTGTTAGAAGGCCCTTAAAATTAATTATTTCATCAGCGATTGACTTCAATGTGGAAAATCAGTGAATCTTTATTGGCGTCCATTCCTTTGGCCAGTGTGGGAAGAAACTTGTTCTACTACAGCAAGATTGTGAATTTGAATCAATTATTACACTTGATTTTAAGAACCACTTTCGAAAGGAAGAGTTGGAGGGTGGGCTATGATCTGCAATATATCGTCCTCAGAGAACTTTTTCGAAGTTGATCTTTTATACACTGATAACTACTGCAAACAAGTGTAAATTTCTAGTATTTTATATAAAGAACTTCAAATGGTAATTGATCATATTTGTACCTAACCAGTTCCCAAAAACGATTTTAAGACTTGTTAACTGGATGTCAACCTGAGATTATATGTGACCATTTTTCCTTATTTCACCGAATTGGCTTACTATTACACAGCTGTTGAACCTTCTTCAATTTTTAAAAATTCTGTGATGAGACAAAATAAATCCCCAATTTCCCCGAAAACCCACATAAAAATGTGGTTGTTTTGGGCATTTAGAACCTCTAACCTTTAAACTAAATTTGCCACATTTAGGAGCTATCTGATTTCCTCTAAATTTTGGTTTTTAACTAAGTAGTGAAAAAAAAATATATATATATATATATTAATATAAAATATTCCGTGAATTTCAATATTCAAATATTTTTTCATATAATTAAGTAATTGCCTAACATATACATGCAAACAAATGACACAACCGACAAAACAATTTGTTCGGAAATCGGATAGGTGTCAAGCAGACAGTCTTCACAAGTCTCTCATTTAGAAAATTGTGTTATTGGTTGATGAGAATTCGGAACGCGAAATGTTTGGAAAACCGAAACAAATTCCTTACTGTCATTTGATCTTTTTTGAACACCACATCATGCCTAGCAATAAGTAAACGTAAATTCTTTATATCTGGAAATTCCACTGCAATCGTGCCGCGATAGTTAGTACACGCTATTTGTGCTGTGGTCACTTCGCTATATCTGACAAACTTTTCTAGTAGTCGAGTTATCATCATGCCTAGTAACTTTTTAAACTGTAATGTAAGGGATCGTGTTTAAACTGTAGTCCCGTTGAGTGAGTCTAAGAAAATAGAATGCGTGTAAACTCATTGACTGTGAGAAGCTCTCCCATACCTCATTCTTTAAGTGGAAGAAAATTTGTTTTTGTATGAGGTTTTTGGTTCAAAACGGCGTGAATCTTCCATACATTTTTCGGTATTCCAAATTCATGTACTGACAAAAGTGATAAAAGGGGAAAATAATTTTGAAAATGCGTAGCCAATCATATATTTTTCACACTCGCCTCACTTTTAAACACACATTGTCAAAATGGATGATTATTTAATTTAATTATTATTAATTTAGGGAATTGGTTTACCAGCATGAACGACTTCAATTTTGTAGAAAATTTTATTGAGTAATTTCAAATTTTATAAAGGGTCTCAAAATTGTTATATGATTCCTAATTATAACGTATTCGAGGCATTGACAGTTTTGGCAACGATAAGGTAGGTTATAAGGCTATTTGAGCAAGCCGGTGGAAAAAGATGTGCTTACTATCATATATACCACCCATTTACGTAGAACAACACATTTGCAAAAAAAAAAACAATTTGTTCAAATTTATAATTCATTTCTGCTGCGATTCCTTAGCATTCAATTCAACAGCAGATTTTACACATAATAATAGCGTAAATGTAACAGAAATCAAAAGAGACGCAGCCAGCTTGTTGGGCATTTTATACAACGTGCGAGCTCATGGCCGTTGTTGTCATAGCAATTCCTTACATTCAATGTGTAGTTTACTTATATCCTGATGTTATATATTTTATGAAAATAAAAATTTTTAATTTGGATTAGTCACATTTTTCTTCATATCGTTTACGAAAGTTAGTTCTTACATTTATGTATATGTTTTATGGACGAATTCTTTTAGGCGTTTAATATAGTCTCCGTACAAAATGACTATCAAAGTCTGTCATCGCTTGCATATATGTTCGAATTCCACTGAAATGAGAACCAATTCGTATTACAGCAGCAAGCAAACATTATTCATTTTGCCTAACTTATACTTGCTTACAGGGTTAACAGGGATTGCAATCCCTTCTGTTTCCAAATGTTTCACACCAGCAACAAGATTACCGTTTCAAAAAAAAAACTCACACAACATCTAATGAATCGGATTGTAAGAACTCCCAATCCAAATTTAGCGGAAACCAGCCAAAGTGAAATCATATACATTTGCTTCCATATATTTGCGACGTAATTATTAACAAACACTTTCGTACTTCATAACACTCAAATGCCGTAATAAAATATTTTCAAAATTTAATAATATCAAGAACAACATGCAAAAACATGGGGAGGAAAAAGTTTACTGGATATTTTTTATGGCATCGTTTAAGTTTTCAAACTTTTTGTTAAGCTCGTTTGGTTCTGCCACAATTTCATACTGGGAAATTTGTAATAAGTGCAATTACGCACACACGGTACCACTAAGTTCACACAAAATCAACAGCAATAAGTTTCGACTTTGAAAACTTCTCCATGCGCTAGTAGACATTTTTATACAGTATTTGTGTATTTTCGCCTCATACTGTATTGGTGTTGGTGTGAGAATTGTATTTTTCAAGAAAAAAATATAATTTTGTTTCTTAGCATCTCTGCCGCAACAAAAATAAATACGTATAATAAAATATGGCCGCTGGAACGCCAAACTGAAACTGTTTCAATATCGTTCACATGAATATATAGTCCACTGACAACAAGTGCATGATATCATCTTTGAGGGGGGGTGTGGCTCGTAATGAAAAATGCCAAAGTACATGATAATGCCAGCGCGTCTTGCAAGTATGGTACAAGTTGAAATAATTTTGTCCGCTTCTTTATGTACTTCCACATTCCTCTATGAACAATACAGAGTAAAAATGTTGTAAAAAAAAAACAAATAAATACAGACAGTGCGCTTCATATGAATAGAACAAGTTAAAAAAGTTTCTTAGTCAAATCAATAAAGGACTCAGTTACATTCATGTTATTAAAATAATAAAATATTTACCTGAGTGCAAGAAGTTAATACATTTAAATCAAGAGTAAATGAATTATAAACAAATCATTTGGTTAGGTTCAATTGATGATCACACCCTTTTAAAAATATGCTGTCGCATGTCTTAATTATAATTGCTTCAATTTTGAATACTATAATTTACGGTAGCCAGTCAAGTCCCCCTAGTTCAGAATTTTTTTACTGATCCTGCTTGATATGCATTTTTAGAAGAAATAGAAGCCCAGCGCTACTTTTGTATACTCAGCAATTTCTATTTTATTTTGAAATTTTTTTGAAAAATTTATTTTGAAAAAAAAAAGAAAAGTGTGGCAACTCCGCGTGTGACTAGACGTCATTTTTATCTCAGTGCAGTTGATCATAGATAAAATCTTTTGTTTTCATATTATTACGCCTTGCTAAAGAGACAACACCTCTTTTATCTGAAATAAAAGAACTACTTTTTTCGGGGAAAAAGAAAGATGCCCGGAGTAGCAAGGAGAAGTGTTAATAAAAGTAATGTGAAATGCCGACAATGCAAAACACAAATTTTGGAGAGTGATGACTCTATGCAGTGTGATATGTGTGAGAAAATTCTCCACACACAATGCACAAAACTAGATAAAAGAGAGATAGATAAATTGGTAAAAGATCTCTCTCTGGAGTACAGGTGCCATTTTTGTGCGCCAGATGAAAATATATCTGTGGTTGCTGAATTAGGAGAAATTAAAACAAAATTGAATCAGCTGGGTGAAATAAAAAACTCCATACAATATATGTCAGATCAGTATGACTCAATTCTGAAATGCATTGCCAAGAATAAAAAAAACATTGAGAGTTTAAAAAAGGAGAATAATAAACTAAGAGATGAAATTAAATATCTAAAATCATCAGTTAAATTTCTAAATGATGAGAGAGTTAAGAACGACTGTGTCATCAATGGTGTTACCTCCGAAAATAATGATAAAGCCGTTGACATCGTATTACAAATAGCCAAGAAAGCTGGGGCAAAAGTCTGTGAAGGAGAAATAGCAGAAGCATATTTTTTGAATAAAAATAAAAGACCTAATGATAAAAAATCAATTGTTGTAAAGTTTACGAGCACTGAAAGTAAAAGAGTGTTCATGAGTGAGAAGTCAAAGCTGAAAAATTATGATGATATGAAGAAAGTGTACATTCACGACTATCTTAGCCGAGATTCAATTCAACTTTTGAGCTATGCGAAATCTCTGAAATCTGTGGGATACAAGTTTGTTTATACAAGAGGTAGTAACATCTATGCGAAGAAAGATGAAACAACCAGGCAGATAATAATAAAGTCTATGGATGATGTTGACAAGATGCTATGTGAAGAGGCTGGAGGTGGTATGAAATCTATTCGAACTGCTGCTAAAGATGCCGAAAGCTCTGATGATGATGTTGATGATAATGGTTCTTTTCGGTCTCGCAATTGATGGTTTTATTTTTTATTTATATTTTTATTTCCATTCGTCATTATGTTTGGTTTTTTTTTTTTTGATTAAATAATTAATATACATATATAATGAATAATCAATATTTTCATAATATCAATTCATATATTCAAAATGTTAGTAGGCTGAACTCAAATGAATTAATTATATTGTCTGTTAATGTTAGAAGTATTTCCTCAATTAACAAATTTAATCAATTTAAGACAGAATTATGTAAACTCCCAATGATTCCGACAATCATTGCTGTACAAGAAACATGGTTTGATATGAATTGCACAAGGTTATACTCCATACCGGGATACAATGTCATACATTGCTGCAGACGGGATTGTTATGGAGGTACATCTTTGTATATTAAACAAAATGTAAAATACCAAACAATAGGCCGGCACAGTGTAGATTTTCTGGATTACATTATGGTGTTGTTACCAGATATTAAAATAAACAATAAGCCTTTGATTTTTACATCATTATACTGATCGCAAAGATGTACTATGCAAATATTCTTCCATAAACTTGGGCAGATGTTGTTTGATGTTGGTAATTCGCCATGCTTGTTTGTAGGTGATTTCAATATAGATTTGCTAATGACAAATACACAAAGCAGAAATCTGAACGATTTATTCGCTGAATATTATATATTTTCTTGTCACAAATTAGTTACTAGAGCGGAAACTGGTTCATGTATAGATTGTGTGTATAGTAATTTAAAACATTTGATGAATATTTCGTCAATTCAAACAAAAATTACTGATCATAATTTAATTATCTGTGATTTAAAGTATGAATATAGTGGAGAAACTTTATTCAAAAGAAGATGTAGAATAGATTATGGTAAATTCGGATATTATTTAGATGAGAAATTGGGAACGTCATTGGATGAACTCAATGCGACAGATCACTGTAAAAAACTTATTGAGCAGAATATCGAGCAGAATAGTTGTAGCACTGTGAATGAAGTAACAAATATAAGGCATGCTATAAGTCCATGGTTGTCAGAAACACTAATATCTTTGAAAAACTATAAGAACAAACTGTAGAGGTCGAGGAGGGAAAATAAATTGAGCAGATCATTGAATGAGCGTTTAAAAAGAATTAGTAAAATTATTAAAATTTGTGAAAGAAATATAATGAACACATATTTTTCAAACAATATCCAAAAATGTAATGGAGATATAAGAAAGCTATGGGAATTTCTTAATAATCAATTGGGAAATAACCAACGGGACAATATGAATCTGTGTACGGCAAATGGAGACGTTTTATTAACTGACATTGAAATAGCAACGCATCTTAATGATTACTTCTCTGATGTTGTCCAGAGAGTTCGAAGAAGAATAGTAAGCTATAATGATGATGACGAAAATATGTTCAGAACTTTGATACCAGTTAGGACAGTTTTTGATCTTGAAAGAACGAATAATTTTCAAATAGAGAGGGTTATGGACTATTTGAAATTAAATAAGTCCCCGGGCTATGACAGAATTTCGTCTAGAATGTTGTTGACTAGGAAGTCATTGATTGCAAAAGTTCTTACAAGTATTTATAATAAAATGATTGAAGAATCGTCTTATCCTGACGTATTAAAGGTGCACAAAATATGTCCTATTCCCAAGTTTTCTAATGCACGAACGGCTGATAACTTTCGACCAATTCCAATATTGCCAGTTATTGATAAAATTTTTGAGAAGCTGATATTTGTACAAGTCACAGCTTACCTCGATGTGAATAAAATTGTCTTTGAAAGGCAATACGGGTTTAGAAAGGGTACAGGTACTGGAGATGCAGTTGTTAATGTTGTTGATTGTATTTGTAGTGGTTTGGATGCGGGATACAGAGGTGTCGCCGGAGTGTTTTACGATTTGTCAAAAGCTTTTGATCTAGTTGATCATGATATATTGATAAGAAAACTTGGAATTTTTGGATTTTCTCGAGAAACACAGCGATTGTTTCAGGACTATTTAAAAAATAGACAGCATTTCGTGCAGGTTGGACAGAGTCAAAGCAATAAACATGTTGTAATATGTGGTGTTCCGCAAGGTAGTGTACTAGGGCCATTATTATTTAAATTATATATTGATGACTTGTCTAAATTAGATTTTAAAGGTAAATTATACATGTTTGCAGACGACATATGCTTACTTTATAACTATAATTATCCTTTAGTACTACAAACACAAATAGAATATGACGCTGCGATTTTATGTGAATATCTAAGGGTGAATAAACTAGTTTTGAATGCAAGCAAAACTAAAGTTGTGAGATTTAGACCAAAACTTTCTGTTAATGATACAAATATGATCGTACATGTTGATGGTAATGTGATAGAAGAATCAGAAAGCGTGCGTTATTTAGGAGTGTGTCTTAACTATAATCTGTCGTGGGATAAACACATCATGGACCTAAAGTCCAAAATATCGTCAGGATCTGGAATTTTGTACAAGTTTAAGAACAAATTAAATGTAAAGCTAAAGCTAATGTTATATCAGTCTCTGATACATTCTCATTTGACGTATCTTCCTTTCGTGTATGCATGTAAGTCCACCACCTGTCTAAAAGCTCTACAATCGGCACAGAATAAATCTTTAAAAACTGTTTTTAATCTACCTATAAGATTCAGTACAACTTCTTTATATAAAGATTATGCCACAAATGTTTTACCTGTTAAAGGATTATACAAACAACAACTTCTGCTCTATGTTCATAAATCAATAAATGGAATTGGAGTCTTTACAACATCCTTTCACAGAAACATATCATATACCCAAAGATCAACCCGTCAAGCAATGCATTTAAATGTTGTGTTTTGTCGGTTAGAGTTGACCAAGCAACGTGTTACATTTGCTGGACCATTTGAATATAATCAATTGCCAGTATACTTGAAGGAAACTTCACTTTTATCAGCTTTAAAAACCCAATTAAAAAAATATTTGATAGATAATTTGGAAATGCTTCTAACATAAATTTTTTTTTACCTCTCCTATTATTAAATATTTTAATGTTAATATTTATTGTTGGTGTTACGTGAATGGTTTTAGTTGCCTATTAGCCTCTATAAAGCCAATCTGGCGCTGAGGCAATATTATAAAAAATTGTAGTTACCTTATTAAACTGTAATAAACAATTTATTTAAAAAAAAAAAAAGAAAAAAAATTATTTGCCAGATTTTGCATTTTTCTGAACGAGCCATGCCCAATTATTTTCAATTATTCTCACCTTCGGTAAGTTTGGTGCTCACTTTTTGACTTAACAAATCTACCGGTTTGGACGGAGGCGAAATTACCAAAAAGAAAAATTCATGTCCTTCTCCATCATTTTTTGCATCTTTTAACGTCCGTAGTTATGGATATAAATTGTCATACATAGTGCTATTAATTCAATTGATCTACATGACTATTATTAACATCATAATTGTATGATCATTTCTTTATGAGAAGAAGTCAGATTTTCATAATTTTATGATATGAGTAATTATCACCATAATGTCTTCCAAATTGGACTTCGTATCTTAGAAAAGTTATTCATTCCATGCTTTAGTGAGTGAAAGATATGAATCTAGGACTATGTAAAATTACATAAACTGTATGGAAGTTACCAGAAAAGGGGAGTGACAATCCCACCGTTTTCATTCCCAAAACTTACTTTATCAACTATACGAGTATAATATATATCAAATTTGACCGAATTCAGTACAATTGGTAAATTCTATGCGCATACCAAATTTTACTAAATTTGGTGCAACCATGTAAATGATATAAATCTAATAATATATTGGCTGAATAAACAAATTTTACGGAAGGTAACAGGCGTGGTTAGCCGGTCGATTTTTTTTTTCAAATTCTGTCAATCATTATAAACAATCTTAAATTCGGTCAATTTGTATGGGTAGTTCCAGAAGGGGTGGGTCGATATAGTCCATTTGCACGACTACGGTTTGTTTTAAGTTTTAACAAGTCTAGTAAAGACCGCCATCGTATCCACCACTACTTTGATCGCTTCTTTCTGGATGATACATTTTTAACCGTATCAAATGATGATAACTTCATTCATGCAGGAGAAGGTAAAATAATTCAAACTACTCGGAATATACGCTGATATTGTCATCGCTAAAATGGAATCAGTGATACAGTAATGAAAATGTCAAAATCCATATAACGGTGCGTACACTATAAATCAGTTTTTTCGGAGACAGGAACAATGGATATAAAAGGAACTATGACCGAAATACGAGTATAAGCAATAAAAAAAGAAAGTGTTCTATTTAAGTGAACCATAGTGTACGTTAGGTCTCATCGCTTTTTAAAAAGATTTTTTGTTGGTTTAGGAAAAGTAAAAAAACGCCGATGACATCTGTCAATAATATAGTCCTGAAAGAGGAAAAAGTAAGATAGGAAAAAAATAACGAAAAAGTACACTATCAATGATCCTCCAAAATTTCCTTTTTACATTAATATAGGAACTGAAGACTATATTGTATTAAGACTGTGATACATTGGCACAAAGCCGAGTGTTGTTTATTATGTCTGGTATGAAATTAAGCAATCAGCAGTGACTCTAACTGCTGAATTTGTTATAAATATTAAAAATTGCACTATAATACACTTCTTTTACTCATCGTCCCTGCGGGACCAGAAGAAATATTTTGAAGATTATTTTCTTTTTGCTGGTGATGTTTCTTCAATACGTTAGTTTCTTCATATTGTAAGTTGGACTTTCTAATTAGAAAAATACCAATTGGCAAATCACATTCGAGAGTCCTAAATAGTCATATTGAAGTCATTGCTGATGGTTAGTACACGTGACCAGTGTTCGCGTGATCACGGGTTTAATTTCGGATACTGCCACCTATCATGATTTGATGCACACTTCGAGTACTCGAGTAATCAACTGTAGGTCGCTTTGAGTGAGTCTAAAAATAGAATTCATTCATTCATTCCAATTCATGGGATGGAAGGGAATATGTTTGTTTTAATAAACATCGATACAAACTCATTATCCTACACCCAAACCTCTATTTATAAGTATAAGGAGAAATAGTTTTTTGAATGTCAAACGTCACTCATGATATAAGAAAACTGCAACGAAACAAAAGCATATCGCAGCTTTTACTTAGTGCTTAATCTTGCCGACTTAGTTTATCTTCCACCAAAATAGGAATCTTTTAAGTCGACCACTATAAAAAATAGTGTACATGTCTGTTGATGCATCTTTTCCAAAATATTCCAAAATATTAATTTTTAATATCTCTCCTATGTTTTTCATTGCTGAAGGCAGATATTGGCATGCCAACTATAGTGTATCATTATTTGTGGTTTACAAGACAGTAGACGATCTAATATCATAGAGTTTTGTCAACAAATTTTCTCCTGATCCAAATGTTCCGCAAAAAAAGGCAACATACAGTGCATTCCTAGGCAAGTGATGCACATCCCGATAAATATGTATGTAGACCCTACTCAAACAGGCTTTGATACTTTGGGGAACGTCACATGGCATTTGAGTAAAAGAACGCTGGAAGGGATCAATATAAAGAAAAGAACAAACAGTATTTTTAAATGCTATCAACGGTAGTCGGGGAAGTAGATAATTAAAAATATGAAAATGTAATTGAAAATTACGGATATATACTAACGCATACGAGTATGCTCCAAAATACCAACATATGCGAAATTTGCCTCTTCCTCGCAGCCTTTAGTTCGGTGCTTTGATCATATTACTGAAAAAATGTAAATGCATGATCACAAATTCGCGATAATAAAATCACGGGATACAACGACCTATTGCAATACGATCTGTGTGAAAAAACACTTATCGATTTGTTCGACTGAATAAAAATTGTACTATCTTTCTATTACAAAATGACTGAAGTAGCAAAGTTCCAAAAATTTCATTATCATTGAGTGCGCAGTTAAGATCGTAGGGCTCGTCAAAACTGGGATACCTTGAGTGAAATCAATAATTGTGAGTGAGGTCAATAATTAATGGTTTACCTCTTAATTTTTCTAAGTGTAAGCAAATGACTTTTCACAGATGCCGAAATATTCTTATTTCGACTTATCACATGCTTAATCATGAAGTAGAAAGTATATATGAAATTAAAGATTTAGGCATTGTATTTGATTCAAAATTAACATTCGTACTCCATGTAAATTACATTGTTCCCAAAGCATATTCTTCATTGTATTTTATTCGTAGGAATTCTACACAATTTACTGATCCGTACATTAAAAAGATTTTATATACATCTTTTGTACGATCAAAATTAGAATATGCTTCATTAATTTGGAGTCCAACAACTACAATTTATATTAATCGCATTGAAAGAATTCAAAAAATATTTATGAAGTTTGCTTTAAATTGTTTTCGGTTCTCAACTCCAATCCCATCTTATTCCAGCAGATGTCTTATTTTATCTTTAAAATTATTAAGCTCAAGAAGAGATATTTGTTCAATAATGTTTCTTCATGGCATAATTTCTGGATTTGTTGTTTGTTCGGATTTATTATCTTTAATTCCATTTAATGTTCCTCCACGCTTATTGCGTTATTACTACCCGTTCCATATTGATATTCACTCTACTAACTTTGCTTGCAATGAACCTCTTCGTAGATCTATGAGACTTTATAACTCGATATGTAATTCAATTGATTATACTCTATCTCGAGATAAGTTCAAAAACATTTTATTCAGTTTAAGTACTTAAATCGTATTTATTAATGTACTATTGCTAGTCTGTGAGGAAACTTAAATATCCATAGACTAAATAAATGAAATGAAAATGAAATGAAATGAAAAAATACGATATTCAAGCGGAGGTAATGCTGTTTTTATATTAAACCGGTTAAATTCAAAAAGCTGGAGGAGGAATGTTATAAAATAGAAATTTGTAAAGGAAAAAGTTTGAATATTTTATCAAAGTCATTCATTTTTTAAGCCCGGGCACCAAGTTTTCACTGGATTCTGAACACCAAATACAAAGCTCCATATTGGATTTTACTATGTTTTATATTTGATTATTAAAACTATTATCTGAATACAAATAAGTTATACAATGACATTAGAAAACTTACATTGCGAAATATAAATTTATCAAATATACTAACTTTTTGGTATAAAAACCAAGCGCCAATCATTTGAAGATTTGGACTTTTGTATTACGGGATCTTTATATGATTTTTGTTACAGCAAATATATAAAAACTGTGATTGCCAAAATAACTGTCCGATTTCTCCAGAGAATGCGTTTAGACCCGTTTGGGGTTTGTTTATCTTTTGGCACTACTTTAATTGACAGTTAGCCACAACACGTTAAAACTTATCGATAAGTACGGTGCAAATAACCACATTTATAAAATAAGTGAACACAGCGGTAGTTTTAGTTTTAGTTTTTTTTTAGGTTTTAGTTTTTTAGTTTTCAATTTATATTTCGTAAAAAGCAACGGACAGAAGACATTTTGAAATATCTTAATTACTTAGACAACATTTGAATCGAAAAAATAGTTGCCTTTTGGAGATATTTAACTTTTTTGCACTTAACAGAACATGTCGCCTACCAAAAAAGAAGCAGAGATATTGGGCGTTAAAAAATGTAATTTTCCGTGAAATTCTGGTTAACGTAAACATTTTAAGTCCAGTGTTTAACATATATCAGTGAAGAAATTTTCGGGTCTGATAACGGTAATGGCATGCCAAAGAAATTCTCATTGAGAAAACTAGGGTAAGGTTGAGTGCATAAATTTATACCTCTTCCGTTATTTCCCCAATAGGTAATAATATTTACTCTCTTATTTGTTGAACACGGATCACAGTTTTCATTAATTAGGTCTGAAACATTTTACCTGCGCCTAAAAACATTAAGCAAAACTTTCATATATTTTATAATTTCAGAGTCAATTCCAATAATATATTACCATTGTTAGTGCTTCAGAAACAATGTTTCTTTTCCTCCGCTGATTGCCCAATTTCCTTTCGAAAGGCTTATTGAATTGTTCTTTTGACGTCCGCTTCATCATTTTCGTTTTGAGACGGAAAATTCATCAACTGTATTTTGGCATGTAAGAGAGATTTTTCGTACTCGTAAATGCTTTAATTTTGTTAAATTCACATGAAGTGTCGTGTTGTAAATTGCGTATGTTCATATAAGCTCGTGGTAGATACAAAATAATTTGCTTTTGGTGCAAATTAGTGTTCGATGGATTTAATTAATTTCTTAACTAATGCAGGAGTTTATTTCGTGCATTTGAACTTGACTGACCTACAGAAGTAAGTTGACGACGTGACTTTTTTTGATATTAATTTTTGAATATGTTGTGGATCTTCACTGTAAATAAATATTGGTTCCTTATTCAGTTCCAAATCATTTGACTATTAGCAGTTATTTATAAATGCTAATAGACTACGACTATAATTCAAAAACCTGCGAAATTGGTTCTATTAGCATAGCTGGCTACAGCTATTTCGATATTTGCCAAAATATCATCTTCAGCGCCCCTTAGCTGTTTGTGCTTTCTGGAACACCATCGCAACCTTGAGCGTGTCTGACTTCACAAACAAATGAGAAGTCTGTCGCACTGTTACGAAAATCTTCTCAACGAAACCGAAGTCGAATGTTTATAACTTATCTTAAATTCTTGTCTGTGTATCTACACCAACTCAGTAATCAAATTAATATAAAATATACGTAAAATGAGATGGAAAAAAATATTTATAAAAATATTTAGTTTGTAATTTGTTTTCGTCTATTGAGCGCAAGCACTTTAAAAATGCTAACGTAAAAGCTATCGTGCCAAGTACATAAAACAATTTTTTGGAAAGAGCTGAGGAAGCAGCGATGGGTAAAATGTTTTCAGCGACTTTCCACATATATGGATATTAATTTTTCATGGCTTGTCAAATTATAAATTAAATATGTCATCACCCTCCTTCATAGCCTGAAAGTTCGGATTTTGAATTGCAATAACAATTATATCAACGCTGTTAAAATGTTCTCGTTTCTCCGGATTTCTAAAAAATAGTTTTCACTATTTGAAAAAGGTGTTCGATATTACCCAATTAAAAATGATTACCTACATAAAAAATTATGCGAGACGCTACCTGCGTACTTTAAAATACGATTGTACTTTCACATATAATTTGTTTGAATATTCACTTTGTGTTTTGTCTCTCTTATGCCGCTGAGCCACCGCTGTTTAAGCTTTATTTT
>JAHXMU010000481.1:2132329-2147324 GCA_019455685.1 Philornis downsi
TCGTCTCGAAGATATGTTGACGGTTTTATCCATATGGTATGTTTAGTTTGTTTGTGAGAGGCATAAAAAAAGGAATTGGAGAAGTTGTTCTCCAGTTCATCACCATCTTGTAATTCATCCACATCATCATAAAGGCATTCTTCTGAAACTTCGAATCGTTTAATATTTCGCATACAAGTGACGTTGAAATCGCACCTCCTCAAACGTCTCTTGTTAAAATTAACATTATTTATTAAACAATTTTTCAAAATAGAAAATTTGTAACGTTTCTAAGAAGTAATGTTAATTCCACTTAGACAATACTTTACTAAAAGTGCTTAGATTAGAATGTTGATTTAATAACCTAAATCATTCTTGTTGTAAATCGAAAGAATTAGTGTTTAAGCAATATTTGTGGAAAATTTAACAAATTCGATTTATTACAATTTTATAAATTCATAATGCTAAATATTTGTTCATTTGATAAATTTCTATTTTGCTTATATTTATAAAAGAAACTGAATTCTGTACTGTTGCTTTGTGAGCTTATATTTTTGAAGTTTTTCTGATCTAAGCTAGACGACGTGACTTTGATCCCTACAAAATTCCAATATCTAAGTCCAAAAGGGATATTTGAGACTTGGATACCTGTGAAATATCGATTAATAAGGCTCACTTGGAGGTTGTAGATTAACTGTAATGGGGTTAATTTTTAGATTAAACGAATTACTATATATTCACGTCCAGGACCAAGTTTTCATTTATTGTTTTGTTTTATTTTTTAATTTTATTTTATTTGTTTTTTTTTTGAGTCTTCAAATATTTTATTTGGGCTAGACATGAACCTCGCGCGTTACTGCAGTTAGTAGATTTACGGTCCCCCTCAGTCTTATCACAAATTGCCAATCCAATTCTGAATTGGTCCATTACAAGACCAAGCAGAAAAATAAAACGATATACCATCTCGTAGCAGGAATTCCGTTTCGTTCGGGCTTCTTGAATTAATTTCACCAAATGTTCGTCTCTGAAATATTTTGAATGCCGTAGTTGCCACCTGATTAAAAGAAATCTAACAATAGATTTTACTTTGTTCAGTAGATGCCGCAATGACGTAACCTCAATATTTTCGAATAAATCGGCAGTGTGGCCAAAATTTTCATTGTCACCAGAATGTGAGAGCTCAACAGCAGTATTGGACATTGAACAGCACCTGTAGCATTGACGTTGATTTCAATAACACGCTGTTCAACGCTGTTGATTGTGTGAGCAATACGCTATTCTTATATGTTTAAACTTATATTTGATATCGTTTTACGATCATTCCTAGAGTAAGAGTCGGTTTCCGCTAATATAAGTTTTATTTATGTCGAAAATAACTAATGACAAATTTTAGCACTTCAGAAGTTAATACTTCCTATTAAAAAATAAGTCTCCGAGACATATTTATTAGCGTGATGCGACTTTCAGGCACAATGATCGTATTATTTTAAACCTTACTGAGGGCTGGCGCGAAGTCAGACAGGCATACTGTTGAATAAGAGCAAGGTTATGATTGGTCAAGAACGACCATGGAATACCTTACACAGTCGGATTTGAAACGAGTGCAATATGCGATGATTAACAATATGCAATGATTACAATGAATATATGGTATTGGGGAAATGAATCCTTTCTTTTCGTTTAATTGTAACAGCATGTATAGGTAGTCTTTATATGTTAGCATTAACAATAAGTTATTATTATTGTTATGTTGCATTTTATTTAACAATATGTTATTAAAATTGCTTGACTAAAAAATCAATAAACACACTTTACTTTGTGAGTAGTCCTTAAGTGAACCCGAGATTTTCAATGATTTTGTTATATTGCAAAGGGTGCAAATCATTAACCTACCTATAAAAACAAAACGACAAAAGCGACTTAAACTATGCGCTTCTTCGTTTAATCTCCTATTAATATGTCATGTCAAAATATATTGGAGTTGCCAATGAACTGATTTTTGCTATTTTTGTTTGTGCAAGTGAGAAAGTATAGCGTTTCTTCTTAGGTACCAAGTATTCACCGCTCCTTCTTAGCACTCAATAAGTGACAGCTCAAAAAATATGGCCATGTAGATATATGATATCTTCTCTTTGATAAGCGGTTACCAAAATTGAGATCAACTAAGTGTGTTTTTATGTTTTTAGTACTATTCATTCTGTCATAAAGATGATATAGTAAATAAAACAAAATATTTACTATCCGCTGGAGTTTGTTACATCAACCTCTGTCGTCTGAAAACTTGCCTCTTTAAAGAAGTAATTTGAATTTTGGAAAGAAAATTATTCAGGCGGAGTCATATCAGGTGATTATGGTGATTATTCAAGGATATTTCTTGAATTATGGTCAGAAATTCGTTAATAATGATACCTTGTAAAATGGTAAGTTACAGTGGTGCAAAATATACGAGATTTCTTTCCCCAAATCCGCTAATTTTGGGCGAATTGCTCTCTCAAACATCTAATTTTAAGGCAGAAGAATTCCGAGAGAAAAAATACCGCAATAATCCATTATCACGATTTTTGATCGACTTTTTTGGCTTTAGCTCAGTTGGAAAGAAGCTATTTCGAAGGTTATAGACTGGTTTACATGTCAAACTCCTAAACGAGTTTTATAAATATGAGGTTGAATTTGCCTTGTTCTAGCATGTCTTTAGTTATCTTCGCACTATCCAGTTATGAAGAAAAAGCGGGCCTTTCGGGACCAGTCGAGCAGTACAGCGTTTCTTACCCAAACAGTCATGTAAATTAGTACGAATTAATTCGTGAGACACAGAAAGTTCGGCGACTATCTCTCACAAACTTAAATGACGATGTTCATTTGCCACTTGCTCAACTTTATCGATGGTAATTTCAATTGTAGGCGTTGATAGCCAACCAGAGGAGGCGAATCTTTCACCGCATTTCGACCGCTTTTGAATGCACTGTACCAAACGTATGGTCGTATTTTTGATAAAATCTTCTGTAATACTAGCCGACCCGGCAAACGTTGCTTTGCCTTCAAATTTTATTTTTATTGGAAATGTTTCATGCCAATCGGTCTATTATAATAAGAAACGCCTACATTTGCAGAAGAACTTAAAATATGTTCACTCAACCGAAATACAAAATTCTGTTTAAATACCGTTAGCAGGAGCAGAAATAATTGCTTTCTAATTTGTGGTTTGTATAGGAGGTACCACTCCCCATTGTCCAATCCCGCTCATATTTGCAGTAGCACTTAAGATATGTACACCAAACCTACGCACCAAATTTTGTTCAAATACCGTAAGCAGGAGCAGAAATAATTGATTTTTAATTTTTTGCTTGTATGGGGGGTACCACGCCCCTTTGTCCAATTGGACCGAATTGTAAATCAAACCATCCCGGGCACCACCCAGATGCATATACAAAAATTTATGCAAAGCGGTCCAGCCGTTTAGGAGGAGTTCAATGACAACGCCCGTAATGGTACCTCCTATGGTACCTCCTATACAAACCACAAATTAAAAAGCAATTTTTTCTGCTCCTGCTAACGGTATTTAAACAGAATTTTGTTTAACATTGAAACATTTCCAATAAAAATAAAATTTGAAGGCAAAGCAACGTTTGCCGGGTCGGCTAGTATATATATATATATATATATATATAAAGATATACATATAACGAGCGAAATTCCGTTAAGAAAAAAAAATTAACACAAGACGAAACACAATGAGTCGATCTGACACTGTAAGCAAGCTAAGTGAAAGATCGCTCTTAAACTGTGTATCAATGTAGTGGATTAGAACAAAATAAGTCTTAAAATACAATGCATAAAACAATATTCGAACCGGGAACTGGTGGGAATTTGCAAGTAATATTAATTGAAAATGTCAACATTTGAAAAAAAAACCAAAATTGCGGCGAATACGCTGTAAAAGTATTAGAATGGATTAAACTCTTATATTATGTCTTGAACGATGTGTTTCTAACTTTCAAATTCTAAAAAATAATTTTTGTTACAGTAAAAATTAATACTTTATCACCAAACTGTTAACAATTTGTGTAAAAAATAAAGTCGAGGCTATGAGATTTAACCATAGATAGTACAATGACTGAAAGACGTCAGCAGATAAATCCTACAAATCCAAAACATCATTGTAGAAAATTGTGTTAATTTTTAATAAGCAACATTTGGCCCATTTATCTAATGATGTGTCAGACGCATAGTGTGGTCTATGTTTATCATAACTCAATTACGGAAAAACTATTAATCGGTTGACCAAATGGTAACGGTATATGAGAAGAGAAAACGTTGCGCAAAAATACAATCCAAGTGTGTGTGTGAAATGAGAAATGAGGATTCGCTATTTATGCTTTGTCATGTAAAATTGACAAGTACCCGCTACTTCGCACAATAATATATTTTAAATAAAAATTAAATCAGAAATGTAATTCCTCTGCAATATATACGGCACCGCTAGAGGAGTCTCATTGACAATTTCCACGATTCTGACTTTAACAGTTTAATCAACAGTTTTTTATCCTACATCTGATTAAGCTCTTAATAATTATAATTATGGACTATGCCACGCCAAGGTTTTTCCGGAAAATGCTATTTGTATATCCATTATTAAAGTGTGGACAAGACGCAAGAGGAATGTGCTCCCCTCAGTTTGCTCTTTATAGCTTCTTTCTTCTAATTTAGTTTGGTTCAATTTTTGTCCCATTTATATCCTGTTCGAATTTGAAAGTTTGTATTTTCATGATGTTATATGCTAGAATGCATATTTTTAATTTTACGATTTCGAATTCTGGCAGGCGGTTGTTTATGCTTCCTTTCTTGCTTGTGTATGTCTTAAAAAAATCTACTTCCAAAATATATTCTGACATTCCGCTATAACGACCTAAGAGGATTGCATTGACGGTGCATAGTTTCGGAAAATTTTCGTATCTTGACGGGGGAATCTAAAATCTCACTTTATGACTTTAACTTTAGCTATTTCATTTAATCCAGTATTCCAATTCTGAAAGTAGGGATTTCTTCTAACGAAAATACCCTTATATTGTACCCTTGCGCCGTAATAGTAATGTTCGCATTAACTTTAGTGATTTCAGTATCAGATGAATGTTTTGGGCGATGGTTCCATCTGTGTCCTCTTGCTTTCTACTCCTCTTACATGAAACAATTTTTTTAATCCCTCTTCATTCCTCACCAACAATTCTGACTCCCGTCGATTGAGCTAGACTATGGTACCAAATTTGTCATTTTTAAAAATGTTTTTATCTCTAAAAGTACGAATTTTGAAAAAATGCTACCGCATAACGCAGGTGCGCGATAAGAAGGAATTTTAAAAATTCGTGTTTTTGGGGACATATACAGGGTAAAAACGGACAAATCTCCTACCATCGTCCAACTCAAATGTCTAGGGCTTCAGTCAAAAAAGTGGAGTCTACAACTTTCAGAAAAGAAACACCGTAAGAGAGGATTTCTCGAAATTCGTACTTTCAGTGTTAAAAACAGGGTAAGAGACAAATCTGATACCATCGCCAAGCTCATTATGAAAACATATGTCCTTGGCACTCTTGGCAGAGTATTCAGATAATAAATAAGTTGTTTTCGAAATTCGTCCCTTTAGTGTAATATTGGAACTTTCGAAAGTTCGTACTTTTAGGGATAAAACGGGGACGAAAAATGGGATCTAAAACTACTAACACTTTCCTCTTAGGTCGTAGTAGCGCAATGTTAACAGGTATTTCGAAATTGTTTTTTTTTTTTTGTTAAGCCTAAATCGCACCCTAAGGTAGAGGCAAAAAACCGTTTATGTAAAAATGGTTGCAATATTTAAAGAAAATATTGTTCCATTATGAAAAAATGCAATATTGAAGAAGGTTCTGCTATATTTTTTTCAATTTTATATTATGTTTATGTCTTTATGTGTAATAAAAGTAATCAGTCGTTCTTGAGCACGTAAACGCAACTAAAAATAATTCTCTTTAGTTGATCGTGCAGAAGCAACACACTTAAAAATAGACATAACGGCATTTTTCCAGTTAAAGAAGATAGTGATGAGGCGGAAATTTTTATAGTAGTTAGAGATGTGTAATGTGAATCAGTTTATGGGGAAAAGTAGATTTTGACAATTTTTGAGTTGTGCCCCTTTTGTATTTTGGGTGAAATTATTAGTGTGCACCTAAGTTCCCGCTGTTTGCCAATTGATGGTGCCAGCTGTAAGAGTTAGTCGATTCTGCCATAACCTAACCTAATCTAAACGCCAATCATAGGCATACAGTAAACATACCGTCTCGACACAACAGTGATTTTCTTTTGACGTCATATTCTTTTGGTTGTGTAAACATGTACGATTTTGTGCCAAATAATCGTCATATGCGAGAAGTATTGATGTTTTTCTTTCAATCAAAGAAAACGACGGCTGAAGCTTATGGAGAACTTCAAAACTTTAACTGAGATGCTGCTTTGAGTAAAACAACATGTCGGGATTGGTTGCGTCGCTTTAAAAACGGTGATCTCGATGTTGACCACCGTTCGCGTGAAGGAAGACAAAAAACTTTCGAAGGCTCTGAATTGATGTCATTGATTGATGCAGATCCGTACCAAACGCTGGTAGAGCTTGCTTCAGTATTGGGAGTTACCCGCCAAGCAATTTTTAAGCGATTGGAAGCGTTGGGAACGACAAGGAACTTGAGTCCCTTATGAGTTGAAGCAAAGAGACGTTGAGTGTCGTTTTTTAGTCTATGAACAACTGCTGCAGTGACAAAAAAAGGAAGGTTTTCTTCATCATATTGTAACCGGTGATGAAAAATGGATTCATTACAACAATCCAAAAAAAATAAATCACGGGCATGCTTCTGCGCCGTCGCCTTGGCTGAATATTCACGCTGCGAAGGTTATGCTTTGTATTCGGTGGAACTAGGTACGTGTTATTTATTACAAACTGTTGAAACCAAACGAAACCATCCTGGGTATCGGTATCGTCTTCCGTTGATGCAATTGAGCCGAGCTCTGTGCGAGAAACGCCTACAATACGCGGAGAGGCGCGAAAAAGAGATTCTTCAGCATGACAACGCTCGGCCTCACTTGGCCGAGCCGGTTAAAACCTACTGGAAACGCTGAAATGGGAAGTTTTACCCCATCCGCCATATTCTCCAGATATTGCGCTGTCCGATTATTACTTGTTGCGATCGATGGAACAGCGTCTGACTGACCAGCAGTTCCTCTCATATGACGACATCAAGGAATGGCTAGATTCGTGGATATCCTCAAAGGACGACGGAATCCGAACTTTGCCAGAGAGATAAGGAAAAGATAAGATAAGTAGTAAAAAAACAGCGAGAACTTAGTTGCGCACCTAATGGAAGTACGATTTCCACCATGGAATATAAAGAAAATGCAAATTCGAATTTGAATAGAAAATAAACAGGTTAAAAATTAGACCAATCCAGGATGAAGCTAAAAAGACTAAATTAAAGTATCATGTTCATCCTGCGCCTTACCATGCTTTACGAAACCCGGATTTTACGAAAATCCTAATGTCGGGGACATCCACAGACGCTATAAAGCTTTTGTGGCAGTAAAGTATGTTGTATTATCCGAAATTTGAATTATTAGGAGATCAAAAATATGTGAAGCAAAAAATGGCATCTGCCTGATTAAGTCAGAATCGTAGAAATTGTCTAAGAGGCTCTCCTAATAGTGCTAAACAAATTGTGTATTTTTTTTTTAATTAAAATGTGGAATCACGTGTACGAAGTACCAGACGCGTGCTACTTTTATACATGTAGAAAATGTACTCCCCCAGGACTGATTTTTGATGTTTTGTAGTTTTTAATATATCTATTATTATCTAAGATTTATAATTATTTATATCCAAAAGTATATTGAGCACAGACTAATGTATAAAGAGAGGGGAAAATGTGATTTTCATTGCAAAGGTGAAGTTATTTAAGAAAGTTTTTATTGTCAGCAAATTAATTTTTTCAGTATAATCACTGAAAAGAAAGGAATAAGCTCTGTCAAAAGTGAATTTGAACAAAAATATCGGTCGAAACAGCACATTGTTTTGAGCTATAGAAAGGGGCGTCTCACGACTTTTGATACCGATTGGCATTACCACTGTTGCCAAAACATTCTCTTAAGGGTCTGACAAAAATTTTGTATTCAAAAGCCCTGTGATTTTCCTGTGTGCATTCCTTCGCGCGTGTATAATATATTCTGCTATATGGCGTAGAAATTTAGCTTTGACGTTGCACACGGGAGAGAGCAATAGGTTAAGTGTCGTTAATAAGAGTCTGAAAACAAAAATAAAAAGCGAAAATTTTGAACGAATCCACCAACCAAATCATTCCAAGAAGTAGTGCATAGGACATTTAGGGTTTAAGAAAATTAAATATATGAAACCTTTCTTATTCCTTTTAGGCGCATTTCGGCTACACGTATTAAAGGGACGGTATTCGTGCAAGCAAGGCGTATGAGCCAAAACAGTCGAAAACAACAGTCGATTTTTTACATTACAATGGCGCCTCTTTGTTTTTTTTTTGATATCAAAAAGTGCATTTCCAGCTTTCTGTTATATATTTTCCTTCGAAAAGTCATTTATTTGAAAGTCGTTTTATTGTTATTGTATAGGAATAATTAAAGAATTAGAACAACGCATGGGATAATATCATATCTAGGTTTTAAAAACGTAGATATATTATGTTGGACTTAGCACTTTTGTGACTGAAACTCGTCATCTATCTATCTCATTCCATATACAATAGCTTATTCGTTCAGCTTATTCTTTAGGTATTCATACTTTTTGGTATGAATTCAAGTGGGTATTTGTTAATTACCATGATGTGTAATTGTATTAACATAACTATTATTAAAAATGTTAGTTAGGTACAGAAGAAGGCGGATTCAGTGCTCGTACCAGCCAGCGTTTATCTACACACCCATTCCGCCCGCGTACGACGCTTGCTAATTTTTCTACTGAAGTCTTTGTTCTTATGAATTTCCATCATCCGTCCGCCGTCCCTTACAAAAATGTGTGAATTATTAAAACATAACATTGAAAAAGGCTTACATATCTACATATGGATTTAGTCCTTGCACAGACAATTTCTTTCCTATTGGACTGACTATGCTTAATTTTGATTTGAACCTGATTGTGATTATAAAATGTACAATATAAGTGCAAGAGAGTGTCAGATTGGATACCCAATAGGCGACACGAAATTTACTACTGAGTAGAGCGGTCGAAAGTGACAGAACTGGACAGAATATGACTCTCTTTCCACTTTAGTGCGTAACAACATACGAGTATAGACGAGAACGTCAACTACAAAACACAACAACAGTACCGTAATGAGAGAGAACAACGCAACGCGGACGGCTAAACAAAGTGGTGATAGAACGGTACAAATAGACATGGATCGATACTGTTAAGCGAAAATCAAGCCCGCCCAGGAAAAAAACTGACCAAAGATGGTATCGCTAGTCAACTAATGTGAACGAAATGGCCAGAAACAACAGATTTTTCAGTTTAAGCGTCGATGATGTATCTATAGGTATAGGTAGTATCTAATCGATAGTATTACGAAATTAGTCAAAAAGGACATGTTCCATATTGTCTCTCTACGATGGGAAAATGTTCCTGAAACGCATATTCAGCATTAGAATATTCAGTAGCAAAGAGGATGGAGATAACTTGATAGGGGATTTTTGTGATAACAGCGGAAATCTACTGTATCAATGTGTTGTGTGTTTTCTGTTTGTATTCAAGGCTCGCAAATTGTCGGGTGTGTTACCTAATTGTGTTCAAGGCTCGCCAGTCATTGTGTTTTGTGTGTTCCCTAGTTATGTCTAGGACGCCCACCTCTGAGGTGATACCCATTTGCGTATTTTAACGAAGGCTCGAGCTCGCGCTCTTTAAACAATGCTCTTCGGCACTTATTTGGGGTTTGTTTTACCTAAAAGAGAGTAATTCATTCGACTTCAGAATGATTAAATACATCTGATCATTTTTTCTTATCACCATTTGGTAATGTGATACATAAGATCGTAACCTGTACTAAATCTATTTGGCTTAACCGAAAATCAATTCTTGTTGATCAAGCGGAACTATGCATTCACAGTTCAACCATCCAAACTTGTTTTCGTTAACACTAAGCAAGAATCTAGATGAAGTCGCAATTCCACATTCACCGGCATAACAACAACTACAACAATAACCAGCCCGTGTTGCCCTTACTGCGAATTGTTTCAAGTCATCGAACGCCAATGCTGTCGCCAATGTTTATTTTGAACATAAGAAATACAGTAAATTACAAAACAAAATCACAACAGGATGGAGAGCAGCGTCGAACCCAGTGAGATAAAGGGACCTGTTCAGGAACGGGGAACAGTTCCGCAATAAACAAATTTGATAGAAATAAAAATTATCAACCTATGTTCAAAGTTAAAAGTTCATCTAATTTACAATATGAGATATATGCTGTATAGAAATATATCTCTTGATATTTGTAGGCCATTGGTGATAACTCAGAAGCTTTTATCACACAGTGAAGTTCGATAAATTTGTACTTTCTACGACACAAATCACTCTGATGCACATGCATTCGAATTCTAGGTGACGAATATCAGATTTTGTAACCAAAGTGGTATATTCTCCAAATCGATGCACGGTAACAGCGAAACAAATTATACAAGTCTTCAATTCTCTTGGTCGTTGGTCCTTAGCAGGGGTCACTAATATACGCTAGGGGACGACAGTTGCATAATTGCTTAATGTTACGAAATGAGCGATTGCATTTAATCTCACTGGGCCAACAAATCTACTGGCCATCGGACCGAAACAAATTTCCGGACCTAATAAACTTTTGCGTTTCTAGAGGTTTAACTAGATCAGGGATATCAACCGAAACGAGCTTAGAGCTATCTTCTGACCATTTTCCCGTTATTATACATATCTTTGTTCGAAACGCCAATCGAAATTGAAGGGCCTGTAAGACTAACTTCTCACTAAAGTAAAACCTGCACTGGAAAAACTGATGTACGGTACACCTGCCTTTATGTCAAAGGCTTACCCTACACTAACAACGCTTTATAGACATTTCACTTAAATGCAGGACTCCTGTGGAGACCAATTTTCTTCTATGAAAGAAAAATGGAGACTGCGCTTTAAATGACGAGAAAAAAGCAATGGTTTTTGCCGAACATTTGAATGAATTTTTCGCCCAATTGATAATTTTATTCCCGAAGATCAAAACACCGTACAGACCACCTACATACAGATGTGTGCAAGTTTCCGGACATTATAAGAAACCTAAATCCAATTGGACCAAAAATGCGGCTAAAACTGCCCTTTATTGCATTGGCAAAAATATTCAGTGCAATTACTGACATAGGATATTTACCACTAGCAAGGAAAAATTCAGTGATTACTGTGATATTGAAATAATGCAAGAATAAAATTATATCTTCCTCTTGTAGTCAAATAAGCATACTTTCGATTATTTCTAAGCTATTAAAAAAATCATTCTGCTGAAAATCAAACTTTTCCCTCCGCTAATAATACAATTCCCGATTATCAGTCTGGATTGTCTAAAGAATAAAGCATCCATTTGGGCGCAGGAAATATTGCGCGCCGTTTTTCTTGACTTTAACTCTACGTTTCGACAAAGTTTCACACGATGGTCTAATAATTAAAATTAGGAAGCATCAGCCGGGAAATATGCACACACTTCTTCAATCATTTACATATAATTATAAATCAATATGATGAACAAAAACCTGGGCAATCGTCTGGGAAATTTGTCTGCACATTATAACTGATGTAAATGGCCAATATCGGACTACTTTTTTTAATGCGGGCCATAAAAGTTAACCGATTTTCCGAAATGAAATGCACACCATCATAGTTATGAGATTGAAAATGGTTGCACTTAATTCAGTCCAATTTGGTGCATATTAAGGGTTTGCTAAAATAGTATCTAAGAATGGTGTATAAACATGTTGTTTATACTTATCTTTTAATAAATACTTGTTATAAATAATGTTTATAACTTATCGTTTTATAAAAAACTGTTAAAAAAATGAATTTAAAAATGAATTTAAAATGAATTTTCCATGAACATACCTTAATATAAGATTAAATCAAATTGTGCTTTATACTACCATTTTTGCCCCTTTTGGGGTAAAGATATTGTGAATTGTTCCTAAGATAATTGTTCAGATAATGTTTAACGAAAGCCAAAAATTACAATTGTAACTATCATAAATTGTAAAAAACCAAAAGTTAGTTACTCTGCACAGCTCAAGCGGTAAGCATCACAGCTTCCCAAATATACTTACACATATTGAACTGAAATTAACAATTTTAATTTCTTTTATTTCCCAACCTACAACCAATTAATTTCTCAAATCTCTTGAGAAATTATTTGATTAAAAGGCGTCATAACATTCATCAGCAGGTCGACTTGCCTTCCCAGCGGCATAGAAGATTACCTCAAACCCAAACCTAAAATACAGTCCACAACCTACTCTGGAAATTTCCAACCGGGTGCAGTGGCAATCATCACATCAAATTAATTGCAGCAAGAACAACAACAGTCCATTGGCCCAGCTGCAATCAATCAGCTGCGACTCAAGCACCCAACCCAATTCTATTCCTGATCAGCTTCTATTTCTACACCCAATTCTATTCAAATGGAAATAGACCGCATTTTCACTACTTTTTTTTGTATATTCGCTAAAAATTGATCCATTTTCCTGTCGATTTACTCAAATTTCTAACAAAATTATACGAGTATAGTAAAATAATGGACAACAATTTAAGTCGCTACATGTTAGGGGTTAGGAGATAAAATTGAATTTCAGAAAATCATTCAATTTATATGGGATGCACTAGAAAGAGCAAACTTTTATTATGTACCTAAGATGACTCAATTTATGTGGATCAAATCGGTCATTTGTATCGGAGGTGGCAGAAGGGACATATTTAACCAATCGATTTGTGCAGATTTCACCATGAATTAAAAATCTAATCTAACAGACAAACATTCTAGCCACTTGAATTTGAGGTTGAGGAGAAAAAATTGAATTTAGGCAATTTGTATGGTGGGCATGAGAAGGGGTGAGCCAGTGTAGCATATATACAATGCCCAGCTATGACCTCGCAAAATATTAGGCTACGAAAAGTTCTCTGAGGTCTCAAAAGTTTACGGCAATTATCGTGTCTAGTAACTGAAAAGGTCATGAAACATTTTTGGCCAAAAGATAATTGATATCTTCAATCAGAACGAAGTTCTGACGATAGCAAATGCCGTGCACTAAGAGTAAAAAAATGGATATATTTCGAAAATGTTATTTCTATCTGAAAGTGCGTAAAAATTTCCATTCATAAAATTATAAAATAATTTGTAATATGTATATCTCAACAAGTACAGGGTGGCGCACGAATGTCGCTACTGTCAACTGTTATTTAAAGATGTTGTAGGAGTTTCAATTTTACTTAGAACTGAGCCGAAGACGTACCCATTTCAACTACATTTGGTTCCAGCAAGATGGAGTAACTGCACACATAGCCAGATCAGTTATGGCGGAGCTCCAGCGAAAATTCCCAAACAAATTAATATCCAGAAACTCAACTTTCCGCTGGCCAAGATCACCTGACCAGACTAGACCAGGTTTTTTATGGGGTTATGCTAAGCAAGAAGTGTATAAAAAGAAATCAATGAATTTGACTCGATTGAAGTAGTCCCTCAGGCTGCAATGAATAATTTTTGGTCAGGTTTACGGTTTATCATGTTCACACCCAATTATTTAGTTATATAAAATAAAATTGAGTTTTCTATATAATAAAAAATAAATGAAATACAGACAAATCCCCGTATAACGAATTTCAATTTAACGAAAATCCAATATAACGCCCAGTCAAATTTCTAATATTAAATACCTTATATTGCCAACGTTTCAATGTTGAGCTCGATATAGCGAATGGTAGGAAAAAAACAAAACAAAATCAAACAAATAACTATTTTTTGCCTTGAAAGCCTTATATAGCGAACATTTAGAAAATTTTATGCTCAATATTACGAACAAGAAGCAGTAAAGAAAATAAAAACATTAGAGTACCGTTACCTTATTTCAATGATTACACATTTATATGTGTTTTCATCATTTTTATTGTGTTTTTAAGAGTGCAAGTATTAACGTGAGTTTACAATGTGGGAAACAGAAAACGAATTTCACTGAATAAAAAAGTAAAAATGTTAGATGAGTGTGACAAAGGTACAAACCTCAATGAAATTTCCATTAATGGAATGCCAAAATCTTCAATCTGTACTTTGAATAAATTTGAAACAAAAATTGTAACGAATTTAGAAGCTACCAAAAATGGTTCAAAAAATCGTCTATCTCTAAAAAATGGTGAGTATCCCCCGATGGGGAAGGAGCTTCATCGATGGTTTCTAGACCAAAGGAAAAAACACATTCCAGTTAATGGAACTGCTTTAAAAACTAAGGCCATAAAAATACAAAAGCGACTTTATAACGGCGGATTCCACGCAAGTGATGGTTGGCTGTCTCAATATATAGGTAAAAAAATATTTGGCATTAGAAGGAATGTGGAGAGAAGTTATCGTCCGGCCGATTGGTGGAACTTTTTAAAAAGGAATTGCAAAAAAATATAGTTGAGCACAATTTAACTCTTGATGCTATTTTCAATGCAGACGAAACTGGTGTACATTGCAAAACGCTACCAGATAGAACAGAGTGACGCTTTTACTATGCGCCAATACATTTGGGTCAAAAAAAAAAAAATAAACCACTTCTCCTTGGAAAGATAAAGAAACCCTGATCATTTCGTAACAAATTATTGCCAGTAAATTATCTTCATACAAATAAAGCGTGGATGAATGCTGGGATATTCAAAATTTGGTTCTATGTGATATTTGTGCCTGAGGTTAGTATGGCCTGTTTCATTGTTTTTATTTTTATTATTTTAGGTGAAATT
>JAHXMU010000481.1:2147334-2185908 GCA_019455685.1 Philornis downsi
TACCCAGGAAGGTATTGAGTGACCTATGTCCCGTCAGCAAGAAACCAAGGTAGAGGTTAAAACCAAAGTCAGGGTTTCTTCTAACGAACCTAACATCTGGCAAAAACCGAAATGTTGCACGTCCGTTCTGTCTCTCTTCCCAACGTGTTTGCCATCACCACAAGACACATACGTCTAAGAGCCCCCTCTACTCAGTCCTACTCATGCTACCTACCCCCTCAATGGGCCAGTCCGTTCCCGTAAGTACCCGGGTGCAGACTTTACCGATTCGTACCACACAGAGGAAGCGTACGTTGCCATAGCAACAAACAGCCCCTGATAGACGATATGAAAAGCTCGTCTGCTAAGCCCCCAGTCACTCCTCAGCACTCGTCTAAGCTGGCCGACAGCGCTAACCAGCTATCCTATCCAAATGAGGCAAATAGTTCATTCGCTCTCCATTGCCTAACTATCGTCATCATGGCCAGAACCATGATAAGTAGGTCATCAGCATATGCGCAAACTTTGCACTGGTCACTTAGCTGCCGTAATAACGGGTCCATCGAAAGGCTTGACAATAAATCGTTCGTTAAACCGGGATTTGCCTGTACATTGATTAAGAAAAAATGTTATTTGAATTTCTTTTTGTAGCAAAATTGGTGTGCCACTTTGTACTAATATAGATATCTAAATTAAAATTTTCAACCTTATTTCACTTATACATTAAAAAGTTTTTATCTTTGAACATGAATTTACAAAGACTTATCCCCAACGTTACGTTATCAAACTTTGAAAAAAAATAGATTTAGCGGATTTTCAGAGTTTTGCTATACATCAACTTTATTGTTCCTGAAATCGAGTAGCGATGTTTTTATAGATTTTCCGATGAATACGTGTGTGATAACCGAACGATTTCATTGCAAAATAACCTGCTCTATTTAGGTTTTCCATTAATTTTTTTTAAATTTTTATTCATATGTACCTATACATATGTACGTGGTTTGATCTTCTATGAAAGCGCTTATGGTATTAATACGAGTGTGATTAAAATCGATGATTAATTGGTGACAGATCGATAATCGTTCCTAGAATTGTTCTATTAATGTGCAACGATTTGGGATTTTTGTAATTGATTTCTCCTTTCGCTAAAAGAGAATATTGAAATTATTTCACAAATGGTCTGCGTGTACCGGCGAAATTTGTAAATCATATTATAAATATGATTTGGAATACCTATAATGGCATTAATTTTATACACTATTTTGATTAACAACGTACATTCCCAGATTACTGAAAATAAGTTCACATTTCATGCACAATAGAACGCTTGAGATACTCGTACATCTTCTCTGGAATCTGATCAACCCATATATTTATATACATAGTCTTATCCACCATTGAAAATTCGTTATCGCGCCATCGCTATCTAGTTCGGCTCCCATTTTCGTTGTTAACATTCATTTAAAAAGTTAATTTGAAACTTACCCTAAAAACTAAAAAAAGAAAAAAAGAGTTTGTTATCTAATTCATTATACTTTGAACTGACAACATTTATTTTACATTTTCCATTCATTAATTGTAAGCAGAATAAACGTAAAATAACAAATCAAACCTCAAATAGTTCAACTATCGCCTATTTCATTTGCATTGTCCTGTTTCGGGCTACCGAAAGCTAATTTCATTATATCGTACTTGAGATTGCATGCGCTATGTTTTCATTTTCCGACTTAACAAACAAAGTCGAAAAAGCAGTGCTTTTAAAAAAAGTTTTAATTAAATAACTGTTTTTTGTCAGTAAGCATTACCGGCGGAAAACTGTAACTTAAATTGAAACACTAACACCATTAACTAAAAAAAATTAAAAGTTTGGTCGTAATATTCAAGCCGATGCGGAGTAGTCCAATGTAACGTGTTGTGACAGTTGCAATGAGTGACACTGTGGTACGAGTGATGCAAGTATTAACGCGATATTTATTATTCCATTTAATTAAACTTTGCTTCAAAGAATCCAGAAAACCAGTAGCCGCTGCTTAACTACAATGCTAATGAGTGAAATTGTCGTAAGAAAATTTTATGTTAAAAGTTTGCATACTTCAATCTTTAACATCAAAATACAGAATGGGACATTGAACACTATATTCGAAAGTAAACGCCGTAACGTTTAGTGTGATTTGGATATATCTCACTGCGCTACTATTAAGTTAATTAATAAAATATTTTAACCTCTCTCACACTTTCTATATAGGTTTCACATTTATTTATTTAATCTATTGCAATTTATCTTACCGACTAAATCATAACATCCTTTTTATTAATATTATATATAAATCTGAATATCAATATCATTTATGGGACGCAACGGAATTTGTTTACAAATTAAAAATGTTAAGTCAGTTTAATTTCAAGTGAGGTTTTTGTAAGTGGAAGTTTAAGAATGGAGAAAGACTAGAAAACATATTATATGTCTTGTAATTTGTTATGTCTTCAGCCGAAAAAATGCAATTATATATGTAGTTTAATGTGGTCGTAAATGGAAACCCAAAAACAAACACTAAAAGCATCAGGTATCTTTCGACCAATGTCCGCCAGTCTGGCTGGTTGGTTGGCACGATAACTGCCACAATACTTTATGGAAGATCTTAAAACTCTGTGCAGCTTAATATTTTGCCAGATCGTAAAGGTAGATAGAGAATGGGCTATGTCGTCCCGTTCCTTCTAGTACCTCCAATACACATAGTCCAATTTTCCCTGCACCTCTTAATTCGTATATTGCAGCAATATGAATTTTTACCCATTATATTTGTGTATACCGCTTAGCATAATTTGGTAAAAATAGACCAATTAACCACGACCCTCCTGACCCAATTTGACCCAGGATTTCACAGATTTACGTCTTTGATTTGGTTCCGCTAAAATTAGTCAGATTTGGCACCGTTAAAGGTTTTATGATAATGAGAATGGATCGCATCGTCGCACTCTGTACATATATTTTCTAATTAGTAGGCTGCAATAATCTAGGTTCATTTAAAATGCTTTCAAAACTTGTGAAAAATCGACCAAGTGACCACGTCCTTTAGTATCTCCTGCACAACTGATTAAACCCACATATTTTAAACTTCACATCTCTCAATTAATTGCACTGAATTGAGTCAAATTTTTAGCCATATCATTCTTTTATGAAACGAAATGAAATTTTTCCTCTATAATGAAAATCAGTTGCGTGTTTGGAGAAACTCAAATACTAAAGAACTGATTTTCTAAAATTCAAAGATTTCTCTATAATGTCTAAGCAAAAAATAGTGAGCTATAAGAACTAAATTCAATATATTATAATTCTGCTCTTCTTATCGTTTTTTAGTTAAGAGTTTATTTTTATAAGAACCTGGCGATTTACCGTGTCCTATTCGCACCTCTCAAACTTTTGCACTAGTACAAAGGACGTTGGCTGAAGGTTTTGTACTGAAGTTTTTTACTTGTTGTTCTCTCCAATTTTTTCATTTTAGGTGCAAATCATAAAGAGAAACATGGAAGTTTGCCAAATCACATAATTCAGTGCAATGCATTTCCTTATTTAATAGAAAGTTATTGAAAAATAAAAGTGAATTTAGATGCTCTCATTTTATATTCTTAGAAGCAAATAATGATAAATAGCACAGTTCAGTACGACCTCATCTTTACACTACTCATTTGAAGCCAATAAATTCTTCTGAGGGGAAATGGAATGAAGCGATTCTGCAACATTCGCGCACAATTTAGAATATGTTGCAAGCAGAAGCAGTTTCAGAACTTCAAGCAATCTAGTAAATTATTGATAAAAGTTTAATTTAATAAAGTGCATAATAGAAAGTGAATTGATTTGGGAGGTGGAATAGCAAACATCCAGTTTAAATAAACACCTCTTATTAATTAAAAAATGTTTGAAGAGTTTTAATAACTTACCATAACATGATCTGTATACTCGATATCTACAAGTATTTCGTTTTCATTACCTTAATTTTATTCGGTAATACAGCTAAATTAGTAAAAGTTACCTAAAACGAAAAGACCCACATTTAACAGGGAAGATTCTGCTCGAGACTTGATTATAAAATGTTTTCTTTAGAATTTTATCAAATGTTTTGACCAATGCACATTGTTTTACAATGGAACTGTAGCTTAAAAAAATTGTTGCCGCAAGTTTTAGCAGTATAGACCATCTTCAAATTTTCCAACAGTATTCATAAATATATATAGACAGTTATTTTTTTTTTTTTTTTTGCTTCAGAATTGATGAGATGAGAATTGATGATTGAGTTCGGAAGAAATAGGTTAAAATACGCGACGAATGAAATTGTTGTTGTATGAGTGTTATAATAAATGTTATAAATGTTCTTATAAAATATATAATAACATAAATTATTCACATAAATTCTAGTAGGCAAATACTTATCATATAAACAAACCAAACCAAACCTAATACTGGAAAAAATTTTTCGGTATTTTCTTCATACTTCTCTGTTTAAGCAATTATTTGTAGGCGATTGATTTAAATTTTTGGATTGTCCTTATTGTCGGCGCGGTTATTGAAAAATATGACCAATTCGTTAACTACAGTAACCAAAATATGTATCCATTTCTTTTATAATACTTTATAGTTCCTGAGCGGAAGTCTCAGAAAGTTATAATTTTGCTTCTTTTGTTGTGCTTTAACACAGAACATTTTTTGATAAGTGCTTAGCGATTTACCGCCCACATTCTGGCGCCCACAATACTTTTACACCAACGCCAAAGCATAAGTAAGTCAGTTTACCTGACTGAAATTCCTCTAAAGTTTTCTGTGTAAAATGATCCATACTTTTATCCATAAGAATGATTTTTGTGAACATGTTCATGAACAAAACTGGTTCATTATTCAGTCACCTAACGCTTTAGCCGGTTCAGACTGAAAAAGGTGAATATTTTAATACATCACATTTTTAAGGCTTTATGAAGCGAATCTGATTTTTCAAGATTTAAATTGGAATTATTTAGAATAACAGGTACCTCCGATATTTTTAAAATTCATGTTTTTTTAAAAAGCTAGATGAAACTCAGTTTTTTGTTACATTTTTATTTATTTAATACTAATGGGTTGAGTATGAATTTGTTAGGGCTCTTTTGTACACACTTCCTGCAAAAAAGTGGGGCCTTTTGGAATTATTCAAAAGAAATCAATTGCAATAGTAATTTGGAATATATTAAAATCAAAGCTATATATATTGCGGGTGCGAACTGTGTTTTTTCCTCTCAGCAACGCTGTGGAATAAGTTAAAACAGTTTTCCTTATAACTTATAACGATCTGTGGAAGAAATCACGTCTGTATCAGTTACCTTCATTTAGCTTACCGCATGAGATAACATGCATTGCAGTTCAGAAATTGCAAGGGGAGGTGGCTGTTCAAATGTAGTCCGACTCAATTCTGAAGTTTGTCATTTCAGCAGTGATGCCTTCGGCTTCAGTATTGTCGTGCAATATTTTGTACTAGTATCAAATTTTCGTATATAGACCATTTTTTTATATATTTAATTGAAATAGTGTATAAAGGTGAAGGAGAAGAGTATATACATATTTTTTTTAACATTGAGCCAATGATATGCGCTGAACAATTCAACCACTCTTTTGGTTTATTTCCAATTTTCTACTGCAACCGTTATGTAGTGCAAATGGGATTTTCGAAAACGCTTTCGTCTCTAGGGTAACTAATTAATACATATAGATATTAAAGAAAAAGTAGAAATTTAAAATTTATCGGGGAATTTTTATTACTATACAAAGAACCATTTTTACATTTGTTTATGGCAAAAAGTTGGCCAAAACTGAGCATTATATTGTCCATTCCTACGTTATGATTTTCGTTGTCGCGTTTTAGCATTTCGAGTGATGTTCGGTGAATGTTCCAAGTAAAGGCTTTCAATTCCTCAATTGCAGACGGCTTATCCAAGTAGACTAAGATTTTTACTTTACCCCGAGAGGGATCAAATCGTATGATCTAGGTGGTTAATGCAACGGTCCGAAGTGTGAAATTAATTGTTCTATGAATTATACTCCCAATAACGATATTACTTTACAAACACATAAAAATCCCAAGTATTTAACAACAATTTCATAATGGTTTTGTGAAATAACACTTTTTAAATCCATCGGAAAATAAATTTAAAAAGAAATATATATATGTGCTACCCGACTCGGTTTTCATTGCAACGCCACCATTGAATTGGAATAAAAATATATTTCATAATCGAAGAATACTCATCTCCGCACTTAAATCAGCACCTGATATAATTGTCAAAAACACGAACATATGCCAAATCTTTTCCAGAAGCCATCTGTTCCAATCGATAATTCAGTGTTATTAAAATTTTATGCATTTCCTTCCAAAGTTTGACCGCACTAGCTTAGTAAATGCCAGCTACTTCGTACTTATGAGTGTACATTTTGAATAAAAATAGGGCTAGAAGTTAAATTACTATGCAAGTTATTTAGCACGGCTTGGATTATTCTTCCTGCTAATATTCACGGTTCTAACTCAAGTGGTTTGATTAGGGAGGACCTATTTTTCTATGTCCCTTATCACTCAGTTGCACTCGAGACGATTATAATTTTGGGGCAACATAAGTTACCTTATTATCAGTGCGGTTAGTAAAATTGTTTGTTACAGAGCGGATAGGCAGCAAAAGGAATTTCTATATTCCATCATAAAATGCACACTTTTAAGTTTATGTTTTTTATGTTTTTTATGACCCTTTTCTTCCTTGTGTATTTCCAAAAAGCTCAAATTTCAAAATACTTCTTAACACTGCACCAATACCAGCCAAAGGAATATCGATACCAATTTCTCTGAGTCTAACTCTAACTCTATTTTTTTGCTCATGTGATGGAACAGTGGTTTCTTCGTATCTATAAATTACCAATATTTAGTGCTTTTTGTTTAAATTTTGGAAAGGAATTTTTGAGGTACTTATGGTATAGTTAGCTGAGATTTATGTGGGACTCATTGTTTATATAATCTGGAAAAGCACCTATATTGTTAATCCGACTATGATGAAAAGGGGATATTAGTTGGTGACGTAACTTAAATAGTTTCAATTAATGAACTAGAATATTGTGCAAATATTCCCAATAAAAGTCATCTAAAGTACTACAAATTTTGGTATTTTGAATTTTTTTTTTCGATCCTTTCCCTGAACGATCTTATTAAATTTATTTTACGCGCGGTCTGCAGGTAGGACAAGAAATCGTAAATAGGGTCTGATTTTGAAAAATCGCTAACTTCGTTCTTTACATACGCCCACATAAGTTTATTACATAAATTCCCAAGTTACCCAAAATAAGTTCAGATTTCATCCACAAGTCAGCAGGTGATATCAACTGCTTCAAAATCTGAACACCCAAAATATTTTTTTTCCGATATAGCCTTGAATATGTGTGCGTTTAAAATAAGTTATCTAGTTTGGTAGTTACGTTTATAATGAACAATAAAACATACATTTTAAAAAGGTTTTAGAAACCAAATGATATGTATTTGCACAAGAGTTTATTATCTAATCCCTTATTCTTCCAACCATGAAATTGATTTTTAAACTGTGATACCCTCTTAAGGCACATTTGGTACATTTGCCAGGTTGAACAGCTTCAATCAGGGATCGCAAATTACGGTCATTGGGTTGAATTGTAACTAAAAAAATCGCTGAGATGGAAATGTCATAATCTTTATATTTAATGTATTTCTGATTAGTATTGATATGAAGCAATTATAATAATTATTTTTATTTTTATTTTAATTTTTAAAAATCAAAACTAAAAATCATTAGTGATGTTTATTTTTAAAAGTGAAAAATTTTTATTTTCTCAATTTTAGAAAATTTCAGTTGGGTGAACTGGCTTACATATATGTATCTTCACCCAAGAAAAAGGGTTTATTATCTAATCCATTATTCATCCAATTAAGAAATTGATTTTTAAACTGTTTATTCATTTGTACGAGACGGAAAATAAAAATAAGATAGCAAATCAAATGTGAAATGATTGAACTATTTAACTCTCATTGTCCTTTTCTAAGCTACTAACAATTGATTTGATTATAATGTACATTAGATTGTATGCGCTCTGTTTTCCATTTCTTTTTTTTGTTTTAATAGAGCTTTTAAGTGTTTTTCAAACAAAACAATTGTTTTTTTTTCCAGTAAGCTTTATCGACGGCAAAGTACAATTTAAATTAAATCACTAAAACTATTATTTGGAAAATTACAAATTTGTTTCCAACACGATGCGGTTGTGAATATTTAAATAAGTGAAACTGTGGTACAAGTAGTGCAAATGTAAACCCAGAATTCGCCAATATTAACATAAGAACAATGCTATTTGACTTTATTTAATTCAACTTCGCTTCACCTAACCTGTATTCTACCAGCATCTACATATTAGTTTATGACCCATACGAATATTTATAACACGAATACACATGGACATTTGACGCTGAAAATAAGAATATATACGAAAAAATAGAAACAGAAAATGTAATACTAATTTTGGAGGCAAATGTCTTCTAAAAGTATGCCATGCTAAAACGATCTCCGGAAAAAATACAATCCAAATATGACCGATCGTGGATCTATTTTTAGTACATGCAACTGTTTTGATATGATATAACATATTAACAAATGGTGGTTCCCAAATTTCCCAAAATTATCAAAATGGAAAATGAAAAAATTGAGAAGGAGCCGGAAAAAATGGGTCTGGCGGTAAATGAGGGCAATGAACCACTCCGCATTTAATTCCGAACAACTAATACTGAACCAGATCTATATTTTAATTTGTAAAATTGTTATACCTTCACGCAAAAGAATGAATTTATATATTATTTGATGCGGCAAAAGTGTAATACCTAGATTGAAGCGTCTAAGATGACAATTGCTTTTGACCAAATGTGTTTCATGTAGACATAATAACTACATATTTTTTTATGGAAAGTCTTCAAACTTTGCACAGCCTAATCGTGGCCGAGGATTGTAAATGGGCTATATCGATCCATCCCTCCTGATACTTCCCATACAAATTGACCAATTTTCCGAAATTAATTTTTCCCGCGACTTCTCTTTCGTACACTACAGCAACATAAATGTTCAAGTTCATTGTATTGCTTTATAATATGTGTTTAAATTTGACACACGTCAAATTTAAAAAAATATCGACGAAATAACAACATCCATTTCTAATACCTTTCATTCAATTGTGCTAAATTCAGTATTGTTTGCTGTTATATCTGAGCATTTGTTCATAAAAACCTACCGATTTACTACGCAGCTTCTAGCACTCTACCCAGTTTTGCGTCAATACAAGGACGTTGGGTGAAGGAATATTATATGACAAACATTGTGATGCTGGAGGACCCTAACCCACGAAAGGTATATTCAACGAATAGAGTGATAAAGCCATGCAAATTTCTTAAATTCATTTTTTTTAGAAATAGAGATTAATTTAATTTAGATTTAATTTAATTCAGTTCTAACAAAAAATTCTTAGAGGTTTTCTGTGTTTATTTAAGCTTAAGACCATTTATATTTTTTGTACGACTTGAGACAAAAAAATAAATTTTGGCAATATGATCTTCTCATAATGCAAGGCTGCCTATATAGCTATTTGGGATCCAGCCACGTTTTTGGAAACAGAGGGGAAGAGAGAATGGAAGTTAACTTTCTGTATAAATGTGCTAGTTACTACTCGTATATTACACTCTTGTTGTGCTCTTCGTTCTGTAGTATTCTTTTAGAAGGCAGTTATAAAATTTGAAAAATTATAATCTCATTAATATTAACAAACTAGTCACAAATTCATTAAAAATGTGTATTAATTGCTACTGATATCAACTGAATCTGAATTTGTGTTACTTAGTTACATCTCGCTCATGATTTAATATGAGCAGGTAATCCATCTGGTTATAGATCTTCTCTTGATTTTGAAAGACCAAACTGTACTTGGTTGAATTGCATCCGTACATCTAAAGAGAACCAGATACGTGCGCCGTCTTAGTATAAAAAATATGAGATTAATATGCTAATTTGTATGCTGGCTAAAACTATTTTACACTGCATTTTGAAATTGTGCTCTTCCTACTAATATTCAACTAGAAGTTAGTTATAAAATTAGAAAAATGCTAATCCTGCACCATTAGTAGTAACCATAGTTATCTGTTGTTGCTTGCAACAACTAAACCATCGATTTATGGTACTTCTTTACAACTCCCTCTTGATATGAGATTGGTTATGCTTCTGGATTTGATATCGTCACATCATTTTTCTATTTTGGAAAACTTCATTTTTCTTCACTTGCTTGAAATTCAATTATATATTAAGGAGTTAGAAATTAGTTCCGCACTGTTAAACCCTCTTGAGGCGCGTATATTTGCCAGATTGAGCAGAGACCGCAAATAACGGTCATCGGTCAATTTGTAACTAAAAAAATTGCTGAGGTGCAAATGTCGTAATGTTTGTATTGACTATATCTGTGATTATTATTGATATAAATCAATTTTAATAATTATTTTTATTTTTAAAACTCGAAAATAGAAATCATGAGTGATATTTAGTTTTAAAAGTGAAAAATAAGAATCAGTCATGATTTTTATTTTGTCAATCGTAGGAAATTGCAGTCGGGTGAACTGACTTATATATACCTTCACCCAACATCCTTGTGAGTTATTGCAAAAACATGTGTAGTGCTAAAGTGACGCGTAACAAATCGTCAGGTCCATATCTACAAATTCCCTGCGTTAATGCTCTGTAATTAATGTATTTATTAAAATTGAATGAAAGATATGAATCCAGGAATATTTGGATTGAAATATGTAATTAGTGTGGGAGGTACCAGAAGGTGTGAGCCCATATACCATATTTACAATTCCTGGCTACGATTCGACGAAACTTTTGAGAACTTGCATGAAGACAGGCGGATATCGCTCAATCACCATATAAAGTCATTAAACACATTTGGTTGGTTCCTTAGATTCCTTCTGGACGTCACATTTTTTCGGTATCCTTCTTTCAGTTTGAAGGTGTATAATTGCTGAAGATGTCTGTTTAAGCCAGAATGCGGCTTCGTTTCTTGCCAGGGCTTATTCAATTTCCATCGAATGGCAACCCTCCTTTTATTTTACTCTCATTAGGACCTGTTTGCATCTTGGAATAAAGATCACCATAATACTTGGAATAAAGATCACCATTTTCATTTTAAAATTCTAATTCCCCCGACTTTTGTTTCATTTCCATTGTTGTGGATTTTCCCCCGGATATCGTTTGCATACACAAACAATGTCTATTGTTTCTTTCGAAAAAAATGTACTCAAATTTTTTATTTATATTTTCATGATGGATAAAACAAAAATTAATCTGAGACTTCGGTTCGAAATTTTGGTTTTTTAAAATAAAAATCGACATTGTTATTTATATAAAATTTTCAATATAAAAAATCTGTTGTCATTTTCAAAAATATAAATAATTTCAAATTTGTTGCGCGTGCTATGAAAACATTTGAAAAATTTAAATTTCAAATAGATTTGGCATAATGAAGTAATGAGCACGTTTAAAAGAGAAATCTGTGACTAGCTTGGCCTAACAAAAAAGGTGGTTCTGGTACTATCATATCCTAATGCAAACATTAAACTTACAAATTCATGGTATAATTTAACATTTATTCGTAATAAATAAAAAAAAAAAAAAATAAATAAAAACACCGTCCGATCAATCCCCCGTATTAACATTTTTGGTCCTTCGAACCGGATTGGATAAGTGTACATACTTTAAATGAAAGAATTGTTACCGTTGCAGAGACTTGTTATTAAACTTCAACTAAACCCACCTGGGATAAGTGAGTAGCTAACATCATCGCATTCATCACATTTGGATTTACATCACCAAGTACATTTTTACGATATTTAAACGTATGTTAACAGTAAAATTACAATAAACGCCAGTTCGATTTTGTTGTTGCAAAAACCATATCGAAAGTCTAAAATTATACGGTAAAGAATGGTGTGAAATTAACGAGTACAAATATCCCATCTGATGTAACAACGAAATCCACATTATCATTACATTAAATTTAACGATATCGTACGCTGAGCATTGAGTAAGTTAAAGTAATTCTGTTGCGCTGAGTTGAAAGTTCGTGTTCTCTCTAAGTTTCCTATTAAAATTGCTACATTTGATTAATAGTTCACAAATGTTTAGATACTGTAATTCACGTCCACTGAGATATTTATGTTATATTCGCGATCAGGGCTAATGTAATTAACAGCATATATATCATCACTGAGTGAATATTGCAATAAAGTGTTGAACAGTGGTATATATAACTCTTTCGCTGTTGGGACATATGTAACATTAATAGCTGAACAACTGTTGTTAATATTTGCAACTCTTATGCTCTCACGAGAACTGTTAGTAAAAGTTATTGTATGTGACAGGGGCTTAACGTTATTACTTTCTGTAGCTAGACAAATATTGTTCGCTATAATCATAAGAGAATTTTCTTATTGTTAAACACAATATCCATCGTCAAAGAACACTAGCATTGTTTATCGCAACACCATATAATGCTTTAAATAAGATGTTATATTGTGTCCTTTCACTGATGTTAACATCAATCCACGTAACTAATACTAAATTTGACCCAAAACTAAGCTTCTCTGTAAGTTTTTTTTTACATTATTTTGCAATTTCGACATTCATCGGACAACAAATAAAAATACAATGCTAACAAATAAATAAATTACACAAAAACAACAATCAAAAATACATTAGTTACGAAAGATATGATAAATTAATTATGAGGTAAACCAGAAATATTTACCCAACTAGCCAGTGCAAACTTTTTCGTAAATTTCGAATTTGAATTTATTAAAGTTCAGCTTTTGTATTGGAAAATTTATACCTCAATCTTTCATTACTCTGAATTATTTTCTTAACAGTTTATTGTATTTAAAAATTATTGTTACTATTTTCTACACTTTGAACATTTCAAACACATTCCAGTACGGCATCCTTATAAGCCTCATCATACAGGCTACCACCAGTTTTACAACACAAATTTAATTCCCGTCAGATTTTCCGATCTCTAATTTCTCGCCCTTGTTTGAAAGCAACTATTAAATATTTTTTTTATTTGTGTTGAATTTGTTAGTCCCTCAGTTATATTGAGTTTCGGTTTACAGGTACTTTTTAGCTGTCAACTGAATAAATAGACTATATCGCATTCTCTGCCTTATTGGCGAGAAACAATAATAACATATCGTTAAATTTTTATCGATTTCCGATATCGGACATCGTTTTCTATGTATAGCGTTTTCGTAGAAATCTTATTAAAGGCATTCCTATTAAGAGTAAACTATTTGACATCAGGTTATGTCCACTCTGCAGAAATTTATCTGATCTTCTGATCGCGTCGTCCAATTCTACCAATGTTTCGACGTTATTCCCGAAACCGGCCACTCGATTCATACGCAGGAGATTCAGAAGAATGAGATCTAACATTATTGGGACTCACTTCGATCAGCCTATGATGCTGTGTTGGATAGCTTAGAATTTGAGGAGGAAGAAGTTGACTTGGAGAGCATTCAAAAGAAGTTTTTTTGTGCCCTATGAAACCTATCTTAAATTTCTCTCAAAGGCCAACGAATTGGTAGACAAGTTCAAATTTAGTTCAGAAAATTCTGTTCGTACTAATAACTTTCGATCCATGCCTACCGCCAACATAAGTTTACCCCCTTGCGATACAGAAGTTTTCTGTGGAGATTACGTATCATGGTCCACATTTAGAGACATGTTCTTAGCGCTCTACAAGAGCAACCAGCACTTATCTGGAGTGGAAAAACTTTGCCATCTCCTGAAAAAAACGCAAGGGGAAGCTCGGGCCAGTTTGAAAACATGCCCTTTGACCAATGAAGGCTTTGGTATGGCATGGTAAAATCTCGTCTATAGATATGAAAACAAAAGGGTTTTAATCAATGCCCAATTGAAAACTCTTTTTAATCTATCACATGTTTCCAAGGAATCAGGTCCCAGTATAAAGAACATTCAGCGAACAATCAGCGATTGTATTGCTAATATTGACACCGATAAATGGGACATTATATTCGTCTATATCTGTCCAAAATGTCTTTCTGATTTGACTTTAAATCTTTGGGAACAATCCCCTAATAATAAAAATGATTTACCGAAATGGAAAGACTTGGGTATTTTTCTTACTGCACGATTTCACACGCTGGAATCGGTTGCTGATATAAGAGCTAATACTGCCAAAGTGGTTCACAAAAATCTGGACCATCGAGAAGTAAAGAGGTTGAATGCTTATCATAACCAGCTCTCGGGACAGATGAAGCAATGTACTTTTTGCAGCGAATTTTATCCATTACGGTTATGCTCTGTCTTCTTGAGAATGTCTATTGACGACCGGTGTAAAACTATCAAAGCACAGAAACGTTGCACAAGCTCTCTGGCCACTTTTCATGAATACAAAAAATGTAAGTCAGTATGTCTGTTCATTGTGTCGTTCGAAACACCATTCCTTGCTGCATCGATCACATACAGCGGCAGCTGGGGCACAGAGCGTTGAGGTTGATAAAAACTCACCGCTTGAAAAGAAATTAGCTCTTTCTGCAAAACCTCCAAAGGTTTGTGTTGTTGGCCTTAGCGGTTCGTCATCCAGTCAAGTTTGTTCAATAACAATCGGCTCCCTCATTGATACGAATATCGAAATTGATATGGAAGCTTTCATTGTGCGGAAGCTTACAGGCCAATTGGCTTATCAATCATATATGTCTCTCATTAGGACTTTCTTCTCTGATGTTCCAATGGCCGATATAGGCCGATATAGATGTGTGAAGATTCACACATCGACCTGTTATTGGGAGGAGATGTGTACCCAAAATTCTCCGCGACAGATTGCGTTGGGATAACAAGCAACACTTTGTTGCCCAGCGAACTGTATTTGGCTGAATAATCACAGGCAAAGTAACAAAAGACAAATTTTCCCCGACTGTCGCATCATTTTATAATGAAATTGCCCTCAACGAACAATTAACTCGTTTCTGGGAGTTAGAGGAAACATCTAAAGTGCCGCTAATCTCGGACGAAGATCAGTACTGCGAAGAGATTTTCCAGGCTACCACATATCGGAATGTTTCAGGGCGTTTCGTGATTTCGCTCCCATTTAGAAGAGAATTTCCAACTGACATCCAGTTTGGTAACTCGCTAAGTATAGTTTTGTCGCAATATTTAAAAATTGAAGCCCGCCTAAACAGGGATCAACAACCAAAAGCTGAATACGGCAAAGTAATTGCCGAATATTCCCCTCTTGGTCATATGACCAAAGTTACCACCGAATCGTCCGCCTCATATTATTTACCCCATCACGCTGTAATAGAACCTGAAAGCACGACTAGGAAGCTTAGGGTAGTATTCAATGCGTCAAACCCCTCATCCAATGGCATAAGCCTGAACGACATATTGTATCCAGGCCCCGTTTTACAGTCCGATCTGACTGTTAGAATTCTCAGATGGAGGCTATTTAAGTACGTCTTCAATGCCGAGATTGAGAAAATTTATCGGCAGATCCTTGTGAATCCGAAACACACCCCATATCATAGGATTCTTCATCGAGATGAGTCCTCGAAGGATCCTCATGACTTCGAGTTGAACACCGTAACCTTTGGTGTCAACTGTGCCCCCTACCCGGCCATAAGAGTTTTGCTAGAACTACTGACTCAATGCGAGCCAGAAAATCCCATTGTTTTCGACAATGTCAGAAACTACATGTACGTCGATGACGTATTATGGGGATCAAATGATCTTTCCAATGCTGTTGCCGCTAGAGATGATCTTATAAAAGTACTGAGAAGTACTGCGGAATTCCGTTTAAGAAAATGGACATCTAATAGCGAATCTCTCCCTCATCCTCATCCCTCTCGAGCATTTACTCGACTCTGCGTTTCTCAAATTACCGGACACCAGCACTACCAAAACGCTTGGTTTGCGATGGAACGCAGGAAGTGACTACTTCTATTTAAACCCATGTGAAAACCCCGATAAAAATATAACCTCTAAGCGCGCAGTTTTATCAAAAATAGCAACGCTATTTGACCCCGCCGGTTATCCTGCCCCTAAAATTATTGTTTCAAAAATAATAATGCAACAAATGTGGAAAGATAAAACAGATTGGGATGAAAATCTCAAACCGGAAACTCTAACACAATGACAATTGTTTATTTATGATTACCCAACTATTGGAGAAATCAAAATACCCCGCTATGTGCACTATGACTCGTCATACATGATAGAGTTTCATGGATTCTGTGACGCCTCGGACAAGGCTTATGCATCTGCTTTATATATCAGAGTGGAAGGACCAAATGGCCAAATACGATCAAATCTATTGGTTGCAAAATCAAAGGTCGGGCCAGTTAAATTTGTAACCCTATCTAGGAAAGAATTATGCGACGCTCTGCTACTGGCACGTATGATTCATTCACTCCCGAACGATTTGCATCTCAGCAAGCATAGATTATATCTGTGGACAGTATTAGCATGGTTGCGAAAATCACCCTGCTGCTGGAATATTTTTGTAGCGAATCGTGTGAACACAATTATTGACATGGCAATGGCAATTGATTACATGTCTCGTCGCAAGTCTCGTCGTGGAACAACAGCTCGCGACCTTATTAATAATAATCTCTGGTGGATATTGCCCAAATCTCAATGCGCTATGTGTTCAAAAATTTGAGATACAGAAGAAGAACTGCGATCTATTAAGACACATGTCACCCAAATATCAGACGTAGATATCTTATCTCGCTTTTCCGATCTTCTTCGAGCTATGCGAGTCATATGCTATGTATATCGCTTTTTCTACTCTGCTCACCCGAAGTATAGGCACAATATGAAATATGCCACTAACGAGCTATGTCAACTGGAATTAAATTTTGTCCGCATCCGTCTTATACGTCAATGTCAAAAAATCTACTTCCCTGAATATTCTCGTCTTGTCTGTAGTCTTCCACTCCATAAGGAAAGTAACACTCTGCAAACGGTCGTCTCTCACAGTCCCCCACGGAAAAATTTCCTAAAATACTTCCGTATGTCGGTCGATTTACTCGACTATATCTTGAGTATATTCATAAAATGTCCATTCATGGTGAAAACTCCTTGATGTTACGCCTGATACGTATGGAATTCTGGGTTCCCAGATTAAAAAATATGATAAAATCTATCATCCGCAGTTGTAAAACTTGTGCCTTATATAAACATAAACGAAGCCAATAGATAATGGCGGCTTTACCTTCTGAAAGAACTATACTGTCACTGGTGTCGATTTTGCTAGTCTTTTCGACATTAAGTCGTACGTTGAACGCGGTACTTAAATTACAAAAGGCTATGTGTCGGTATTTGTCTGCTTTGCAACGAAGGCCATACATCTTGAACTTACAAGCGAAATATCCACTCAGGCATTTCTAGCGGCATTCGCCCGTTTCTTCTCCCGACGAGGGTCACCCTAAGCTATTTATTCTGATAATGGTACTGCCTTTACTTGTGCTGCCAATATCATTGCCAAATACCAAACTGGCCTAATGGCTTATGTTAGGAAACAACTCGCATCTCAATATCTGTTTCAATCCATTGAATGACATTTCATACCCCCTGGTGCTCCACACATGGGAGGCCTATGGGAAGCTGGAGTTAAAAGTTTCAAAAGCCATCTAAAGAAGATTACAAATTCCCAGCATTTCACTTTCGAAGAATTTTCTACAATGCTCACTCGTAAGGAGGCATGCTTAAATCCAAGGCCACTTAGCCCAATGAGTGACGACTCGTTCGAACTTTGTGCATTAACACCTGGTCACTTTCTCATTGGAACACCTCGTCTCGCCTCAGTTGAACTAGACCATTCCGAACTTAATGTTAACTTCGGGAACCGATGGAAAAGGCTGACATTGCTCCATCATCAATTCGCAACAAGGTGGAAAAACGAATTCCTTAAAGAGTTACATAAGAGAGTTAGGTGGAAATATCCCCAAAGAAATTTTTCTATAGGTGATCCTGTAGCACTAAGGTATGACAATTTACTCCCTAATCAGTAGCGTCGAAAAGGTGATATGTGGGTCTGACTCAAAAGTCAGAGTAGCTGACCTGTGTACAAACAATGAGCTTATTCGCCGACCAATTGTCAAACTTGTATTGCTACCCAATCAAGAATTATAATTCATCCTTTTATTTTACAGCTCATCATGTCCACTCCTCCGCGACGGCTTCAAATTGAACGGGAACACGATAATTCCAATCGCCAAATTAAAAGGTCCTCATCAGCAACAGCGAACCAAAAGCTCGATGGCCTCTACTGCCAGAAAACCCATCCGCTACGGAAATGTTTTAGATTTCGATGACTATCTGGCATTAAAAGACTCAAAATAGCTCAAAAAGTTCACTATTGCACTAACTGCCTAGCGAACTCGCATCTTCTACGCAATTGCAGAAGCCATGAGAGATGCAAAGTATGTTTCGCCATCATACCCTTTTTCATGACGGTAACTTCGGAAATCAAACCGAAAAACGACACCGAAAACATTTACGGAAACCGGGCAACGCCAAACGAAGTAATATTAAAGTATCCACAGAATCTTCTGCTGCTTCCCGATCAGCGACTATCATCATCAACGTTAATTCTACATCATAAAGAGGAGAATTAAAACAAATTCCGTCTAAAATGAATTTTATAAACTATTTTATTCACATGAACTCAATAGCAAAATGAATTAAAATTGCAAATATTTTTTTTTTAATTTGCGCCTATTGAATTAAAATTTACAGTTACAGGGTGGTCCATAAGGGTGTTGGCGGTTTAAATATTCAATTTCTCGGAAACGCGCGGTGCGGGGTGGCGGGGGGAAATGTTGTTCGCTGCATTTTGCTGCATTTTGTGCCCGAGCGTATTACGAAAACAATAAATTAGTGATTACTGCACGACGTTTGTATCGGCATGAACACGGTTTACTCGATTTAAGTGAAGTTCCAAGCGCCAATGTGATACGAAAATGGATCAGAATGTTCGAAACAACCGGCTCAACAGTACCAATTACGGTTCGTGGTCGCCCAGTTTCTGCAAGATCAGCCGACATTGTGGAGCGTGTTCGTGTTTCAGTTCAGCGAAATCGATGACGGTTAGAGCGAACAATTATTGCAACATGCTAGCAGACTTTTTGGTGCCAGCTTTGCAAGAACTTCAAGGCAATACCTCGAGTATGTGGTTTCAACAGGATGGTGCCACATGTCAGACGGCTAAGGTATCCATAGAGCTGCTGAAAAATGTTTTTCCTGGAAAACTCATTTCAAAAAGGGGGAATATTGAATTGCTCCCACGTAGCCCCGACCTCTCTCCATGCGATTAATTTCTATGGGGCTACAGCAGTTGAAGGGGAACATTATTCAGGAAAGTAACAAAATACTGAGAACAACTTTTCAACGAGTTTTCCAAAATTTGCGAGTTCGGTTCCAAGAGTGTCAAGCAGCCGAGGGAAGCCATTTGGACAACATTATTTTTAAGTTTTAAAAATTCCCATGCTTCTACTTTTTAAAAATACAAATATATTTTTTTTATGTTTCGTAGTTTTTTCTTAATTGAATATTTAAACCGCCAACACCCTTATGGCCCACCCTGTATAAGTATTAACTGTTTGTTTGGCTCACAGTTGTATAACACTTAAATTTCTAGCTTAACTATTACAAGATTTTGCAGTACTGCAGGGGGCGCCATGTTTACATGCACTGCTTCCTTACCTTACCCTGATAGTTGTAAGTTTTAATTTTTAAGTACACGCCCACCACGGCTAAGGAAAGGGCGTTCACTTCACCGTTCTAGCAGTGTAATAAAGCGGTATTCTAACTTTCAGCTAGTGATCGCCCAAGCATCAGTTCTCATTTTACATCCGATATATAAACTACGTATTTGAGCGTTTAAAGTCCCTATTTTGGTAAAATAATATCCATTTTGTAAACCCCAGAAATAAAAGGTAAAACTTTGCCAATAAATGAAAGCCATTGGATTATAAATTCTTTAACCCCCCGTTTTTCTCATTCTCTTTCATACGAAATAAAAACACCGTCCGACCAATCCCCCGTATTAATACAAGTATTTAATATAAATTTTATTATGTAAGATAAGCACAAAGTAGTAATTTTAGTATACAAGTATAGTACATAGGATTTAAGTAGTAGTAATAGAGTAGAAATAGTGATATATAAACGTAACATTTGAATATTTACAAGTTCTATTAAAGGTGGCTGGTGGTTATGAAGCGTAGATGTAACTGATGATGAAACCGACACTGTTGACGTGTAACGGTAATGATAACTTAAAGTATTTTGATGATGAATGTGAGGTTAATGCCAATGCTGGTGTATGTGGCAATGCATTTTGGAACTGCTTATATTGTTGAAATTCCTATTGTCTGTTGCATAATCCTTGTTTATTTGTTTATTATGTTTGTTTGTTTATTGTTTATTTTTAATTATTTATTTTTTTTATAAAGGTAGACCATGAGTTTCTAATCGGTCGCCACAATTTGTATAGTTTTAAATTTAAATTATTTATTGAAATTATAATGTCTGATGGTTCACCACAGTTTTTAGTAGTTTTACGGTTTAATTTAGTTGGTAGAATTCGATTAATAAGATCGAATATTTCACCATTATTAATATTTTCTTTTTTTGATCGATAACTTGTTTAAACAAGTGACTGACAAACAACTTCAGACTAACTCTCTCTTTTTCTTTTCATTTTGCATTTTCAGTTAGCGGAATAATCACACCACATACCGAAGTAGGAGAAAGTAGATGCGAATAGTTCAAAACTTTGCCGTGATTGCCAAATTACCTGAACCAGGTATGAGTACTAAGAAAATAAATAAATAATAGAGTTATGACGATGTTTTCGTGCCAATTTTTCTCCCGTTTATACTTAAATTCCCAACAAATTGTTATTAACTTTTGGAAAAAAAAACAAAAATAATAATAATTTCAATTGTTGGAAGTACATCACGCATAACTTAATTGTTTATAAATGTCTAGCAAATTTGAAGTAATTTTTCATATCGGTCATCGATTTCTCTGAGAATTTTCTAACGGAATTGGAAGCCTAAATCACAAGCTGCCCTGCTCGAACTCTGAAGAAGATATACTGGAAAAAGAAAGAAATTGAGATGCATTTACTTGTCAATAATTGTAACATCTTTCAGATGTGTGATGCGTCCGTCGTTTCTGTAGTTATTGCAAGGAATACGAATTCAACCAATTTGTAAAGTAGTTCAGCAGCAATTTATTGAGGAGTATTACGAGCAATACAATGAAAGGAATCTTGGCAGGTTATGCTGCAACAGAATACAATATCGTTGGAATATCTAAATACGAAATTGACGTAAAAAAGTTGTTATGGACAAGCTATTCCCCTCCCTTTTTGTTTTATTTTTATTTTTGTATTGTTTACCGTATCAAAAATCAGCAATACGATCACTAAAAATATCAGGGGCAAGACAAGAAGTAAAATGTTGACAACATTATTTTGGAATGCGTCGTTTAAGCTGGCTGCAAAAAAATCAAATAATTGAATTTGCTAATAAACATTTAAAAAACACTCAAATGTTCACAAAAAATTTTAAATCGTTTTTGGGAGTTTAGTTTTTCTCTCTAGAATTAGCCATCTGCAATATTTAAAAAACTTTACTTCTGAAATAAGCTTCGTAAATTTCTAAAACTAAGTCGATAATTGCGTCGTACTCCAAATTTAAATATCTCTCTCAAATACTAATATGAAAGATTAGCAATTAGTGCATTAGTGCAAAAGACCTATGTATTTTCACATATATACAGCACATATACGTATATGATTTCAAATATGTTTATATCTCAATCAGTTTTCGAAAAAACTCACTAAATTTTGGTTGAACGATTTGTAGTAAAAATTCCACAAAATTTGATTTTTTTAATTAAAAAATTTTTTAAGTTCAACATTAGTATTTCTTTAAACTTTTACCATGGTTTTGCATAGTCTTAGTACTGAACGATGACGGCCAAAGGCCTCATGAAAGTCCTTTAAAAGTGATATAAAGCAGGGCTTCTTAAACTTTTTTATAAAGCGACCCCCTTCAAGCTTAGGAAATTTTAAACGACCCCCTCCTTCATATAATGAAATATATATTAACCGTAGATGTAGATGTAATATCGCACTATTTTACAATGTAAAAATACGGATTAAAGAATACGTACCCATTCATTTCACATATATATAATTGGAAACGTTGATGGGATATCGGTCGTAATAAAACACAATAAATAGAATGACATAAAACTATATATAGATTTATTCAATAGAAAAAAATAAACTTTTGTAACAATTTTTTTAATAAAAACATATTATTAACATCAAACAATATTAATGTGACGGATGTGATTGTTTATTTTTACACAAATAATTAAATCTAGGCTCAATTTGAGTTAGTGCAGATCGTAATAAATTTTCAACGTTTATTAAAGTTGAACGGTATTTTGATTTTATGTAAGTTAATGTGGAAAAGGCTGATTCACTTAAATATGTTGTACAAAATAGCAGTAATTTGTTGCCATTTCCGATAGTAGGGGATATTCTGATTTGATTTCTATCCAAAACTCATGCACAGGCACTTGAGAAAATCTGGGTCGCAAGGTAGTATCACTTGTTAATTCGGCAAATTCTTCTTGTGCTTTTAAGTTTAAAAAATTAATTTCTTCTATTTCAATTGAAAATGGATTGCAAATCCATTGTTGTGTATCGATATCATTGGGAAAATACCTATGCATGTAAACTTCCATATCCTTCAAATGATTAACTATAATTTTTGTTATAGGAGTATCTTTTTTTGAAATATTGTTACTAATTATATACTCGTCAGTAAATGGAAACATTTCGAGCGATCCACTTTCCACTCTGTTTTTCCATATAAGAATTTTTTTAACAAAGGCCTCAAGTTTATTTTTTAACATAAACATATTAACGCAGACTCCCTGCATTGATAAAATCATATCATTGATTTTTTCAAAAATATCTGCCAAATAGCATAGCTTGATTATGCTTCCGTATTGTATGTGTAAGCTGTAAGGCGACGCGGCGTCTGGGTACTTATAATCACTAAGTTATCTTGCAAACACTGACGCCGGCGGCCAGACATCAATGTCGAACGTTCAGTTGAAAATCGAGGAGCGCGTTGTATTTATTATTTTAAATGCTACTTCCATATTTTCATTTATAGGCCCTACATGACAGTTTTGCATTGCCATTTTTTTCAAAAAAAAAAAGTTATAATAAAACTACAATAGTATTTTGTATGATTTTTATTTGTATTTATATTTGTACGTAGTGTGTATACTAATTTTAAAATTTTATTTATAATGATTGAAAAGTATCAGATCTTTGCGAGCCCTTTTCAGGGGGGGCTCGACCCACAGTTTAAGAAGCCCTGATATAAAGAACACCCGAAGACTCTGGCTCTTCGTCCGTAAAGCATTTTAAGGTCTGTATAAAATTGAATGCCGTTGGACTATTCGATTAATTTGGTACGCCATGCCGTCCGTCATTGTCTTCTCTGGCTGTTACAAAGCCGGATCAAAAGACATTACATTTGCCGTTACTTTCTTATTCCATATTTCTACTGCTCAAAGATGTTTCCGATTTTTTTCTTGTGTACCATGATCGACCATAAAGATATGCTACATCAATTTTGAGTCGAAAATGTAAACAATAACCTAATGCAAATATAAAGCAAAGAGCTATTTATAATTTGCGACATCTTTAAGAACTTGGTAGTATTTTACATAAGCCTTGATCTATTTGGTGGCGTGAATGAAATTTATTCATGTCTTTAGGAAGCGTTCGATAGTTGCAATTGGATGTAATGACAATTATGAATTATGAATCATGAACTGGAAAACATTTTTATTCCAAACAGCAAACAAAATTTGAAAAGTTTAACTACTTCTAAAAAGGTTTGGTAGTAATTGCAAACATATTACTGTTGCTTATTAAACATTGTGACATGCTATGCCGACGTTTGCCATATTTAACGTAGAAAATACATTTCGTTATTGTAATTACATTATGATGTCTCTTTACCTGATAAATTTTCGCTTTTTCTGTTTTTTTTTCTGCAACTTATCCTTAATCATCCGCATCATTTTTAATCGGCTGAATATTTTGCATTAAAATATGGTTACTGGATGAAGAATCCATAATATATCAAAATACTATCAATATTAAAGCAATATTTTCAAAACTACCCCCAATTAAATTACTATTTTTATACATGAAGATAATCGGAAAAATACACGAAATTTCCGAGATACCGAGAATTCCCAGAAAATTAGTCAAAAGTGGTTAACACGAAATTTCGCAACGTATTCATGGAATAAAATTTAATGCCGCAATTGTATAAAGAATCCTTGAATACATCCGTAAATTTCCCCAAAACAGTATATTCCTAATTATTTTCAAAATATCTACCTATAAATATGACCAATTAAAGTCATTAATAAATTGGGAATGTTGTTTGAAAAATGTCATTGTGTGGATTAAAAAATTACAGAAAATAAATTCAAATAAACATTTTATACATGAAAAAGGTTTGAAAATTTCCAGTTATAAGTGAAAATTAACTGTTTACAATAAAAAACTATTTACATTTAAAAATGCTATATATCTTTTTTTCCTATTTTCTTTTTTGATATACTCGTATGAACGAATGTTTTCAGAAAATGTACAATAAAATGTAAATGAGAAATGAAATTGCCCTCAAAGTTAGCAGGGTGTATTTGAATATGAACTAAAAAGATTTTAAACAAATTATCGAATAATAGTATTTTATCTGCCGAAATTTTGTGCAAAAAAAATGAGAATGTTGTTACAGGATAGAATGATGATGATGCTGGTTCCAATAATCCAGAGGTTTCTTTAAAGGCTGCATAAAGCTATGTAAAAGTTATAAAATACGAATATTTTGATCACTTTAGAAATTAGAAGTTTCGAAACTAACACTTTTTTTAATACACTGATATTTATATTTTTATACAGACATGTAAAACTGGTAAATATCGTATTCCAACTCATATCCTTTTAATGAAAACTAAGTTCGACATATAAATAATATATATGTATATGGATTACTTTTACCATTAAAAGTTCGCAACTTTCTTTAACATAAAAAAATTTCCCGAGGAAACGCGAAATGAAATTTTAAAATCTTTTATTTAAGCAATAAATGAAAAATTATAATCGTCAAATACTTATACACAAACACCGTTAACATAAGTCGCAAATAACTATTCTACCGGCAAACCCTTCTCTGGCACTTGCTTGAACTTAACGTTCTTTTCTTGTTTTGATGAGATGTTAGTAGCAGGCTGCTGATTGTCCTACATCGTTTTTACGGTTCACGCAATTGTCGGTGTCATGGCTGCCAACTTTGATGATTTTGTCTTCCAATATCAATACTTTGACGATTGACGCTTTTGTCACCAGTGCACTGCAGTGGAGGAAATGGTGGAAAATGACAATTTTCTTGTTATTTAATAGCTTCTTGCGATCCTTTTACGCAAAAATGTTGGAATTCTTCGTTGTTTTAAAAATTAGTCATTTTTCTTTTGTCTTAGGAACAGGGATATAAAATGTTGTAAAGATTTCGGCAGTATTGAAATTTTGTACAATACTGCCGAAACGCGTTTTTCTTTTGATCAAACTGGAATGTTTTGTTTTACTTTCATTAGCTTTGTCACGTAAAAACTGCTGTTTTTTAACTCATAATGAACATAATATTTTGTTACTAAAAGTATTTAAACCAAACAGACAGTTCATCGAATATTTATTTTTTAACGTTTCTCTAAAAAATATTCTGACATTCCACTCTAAAATTTGAATTTGGTAGGAAGAAACTTTAAATTGAATTTTACTAAATACAGTCTAACCTCGATATAACGAATCTCAAGGGGATTAGAAAAAAAAACGTTATATCGAATAATTCGTTACAATGAGGTTCGTTATATCGAGGTGAAGTTGCACTTATATTCGTTATAACGAAGTAATAGAGCCGTTACTCTAATGCATGCTGCTTGGCGACTACGAATGTTGATTTTCTGGAGACGTAGTCGTTGCAAACACAATAATTTTGTGTGTATCTGTTTCATATTGGATTAATTGATGGAAAACGTTATGTAAAGGTTGCAGGTCGCCAAAATTCGTTAAATAGAGGTGAATAATTTTTTCTTTCGATAACTTGCAATGAATGAAAAAACGTTATAACGAGGTTTTTGGGAAATGTATTCGTAATAGAGAGGTTTATTTTGTATTAGATTTTACGGAGCGTTGTAGGGGATTTAAAAAAAAAATCGTTAAATCGAGGAAATCGTTATATTGAGGTTCATTATATCGAGGTTAGACTGTATAAGTTAAAATTTAAGATAGTTTCAAAATAGATATAAACTAAAAACAAAAAATGCGAGGAAGTCTAAGAAGTCTCTCTTTTTTTATGTTTTCAATCACTAAACTATTTATTTAGAAGAATTTTTGCACAAAATTTTGATTTCAATGAAGAATATATTGTATTTTAGAATTGGTAATCGAATTATTATGTTAAATTTTATTCCGGTATTAATTATATCTACACATAATTTCATAATTAATAACCGACGAATTTTGACGATTTTTGAGCGTTGGTAGTTAGCAGCTGTGGCCCATTTGAAGATTTAGCAGCATTTCTAACGTAAGCTTCTTGGCATGGTTACTCTCTCACTGTTATACAACTACTATCCACAAGTCAGTTTTTTAACTTTTTTTTTTTGTAGTTCCAATGCGCACTATGTTGAACTTGATGTTCCACCGCCGTTCCAATTTCATATTTCATATAATATTCATACATTGGGTTCAATTAGTCAGAGCATTATGTTTTAGTTTTAATTTTTTAAATGTCTGTTATAAGTTATTGTTAGTCTTTGGAGCGATGTAATAATATTGTTAATATTAATATGATTCCGAAAGACTCGGACAATTGTGGAATAGTTAGAAGAAGACGGAAGACTTTTCAATATTAATTGGAAATTCATTGGATTCGTATATTAGTTTGCCAATGGTTTTTTTTAATATTTTTCTCTTGGAATTCGGCATATCCTATGTTAAAAACTCTCCTAATAAAATTTGTAGCCATGTTGTGAATTACTCTCTTGGATTGTTGTGAGCAGAAGTTTACAAATCTGCGTGATGCAATCGGTTTTTATACTGGTCTTCACATTTCCAAACAGGTCGTCTATGTACTGGGCTAATATCTTAGATCAAATATTACAGTGATTATTGGATTTTTCAACAATTCTTCCACCATAATGTCAGATACAGAATTTTAATATCTTTATAAATGTTTTTTGTTTAATAAGAATTGAATTCAAAAGCATAAATCGAGCATAATTGATAAATTGAATTACACTTATGGATCAGTCGGAAAGGTCGAATAATAACAACAATATTTTCAAAATTAAATGTTATTATGCGTAGACTGTAGCTGCTTAAAATGTCGTCAGTAACATTTCATTTTTACATAGCGTAACATAAAAAAAGCGCTACCGGATAATACCGCCATTTCCGGTATTTCCCACACAAATAACAAAATTTAACTCATAAACTTCTGGATTCATATCATTCATTCAATTGTGCTAAATGGAGTATTGTGCTTTAATTCCGAGCATCCTTACACTTCGTTCACTTTTGCGTCAATGCAAAATAAAGTAATTCTTTTCACATGACTGAAATTTATATTTTTTTATTATTATATTATATTATTATTATATTTTTTTATTATTATATATTTTCTAAAAGGGACAAATTTGTCACAAAAGGAGGGATTTTTGAAGATAAATAAAATAAGCCTCTAAATGAGATTTTTTTTTAAATTTTTGATATTGAATATGTATTTGTATTACCAATTTTTTATGCTGCTGCTGCCCGTTGACCGAATATGAAATATCGACTTCACATATATGTATCAATCTAGCTTAATATGAATCTTTAACGTGACGATATAAACGCAAAACTTATCTAACAAAGTCTAGAAAATATTGCTGCCACTCGATTCATCTCCAGGCCGGGTAATACAAATATAAACATTCAATATTTCTTGCGATCAATAACTTAAGGTTTTTCATGGCGTCTTTTCTGAATTAGAGTTAATTTAACTGAAACGATTTTGTTGTTTTATATTTCCTTCTTTACCTTCAACCGTGAGAATGATAATGCATTTCGTTTCATGCGGTCAAAAATATCCAGAAGGAGGAGTTTAAAACACTAAGCGTCCTTTGATCAAATGTGTTTCTTGACTTTTTAAGCCGGTTGAGCGGTGTCCGTTCGTCTGTTTGTCTAGTGAAGGACACGATAATAGTGTCAAAACTTGGCACCAACTAATATATTTCCAGATCATAGCTGGGTACTGTAAATGGTCTATATCGACCCTCCCCCTTTGGTATCACCTTATAAATTGACTGAATTTCTGAAATTCAGTTTTTCTCCTGCAACTCCACATCTGCAGAATGAAGTTACTAAATATTTTGCCTTTGCATTTGTTAATAATACTTGGCAGACTAACCATGCCCTCTCTGATAACTCCCACATAAATTACATGATTTTGCCCAAATATTCCTTGATTCATATCTTTTATTAGATTGCGCTAAATTCAGTATAATTTAGCAAGCACCAGATATTTAGCAAACTTAAGGAAACAGATAGAAAGGGGTTTTCTCATCGAGCATATATCAAAATGGCTTTCCTGATCTTCAGCAGGATTGACATTTAAAACAGCTCATCGAATGACCACATTTACGTCACATATAAAGAAACAAAAAACAGTATAAAACTCTACGTGAATTATGAATAAAAGTAAGCGCATTCCGTTAGTAAGTTGTTTTTGATTAAAATTTAGCGAACAAAGAGTATAAATCCGACTATATCTATAACATGGACATAGTATATAACTATAACATAGATATAATAGGGATTCGTTTGGTCATCTAAGAGTGTGTCCTTTTGTTTAGGTCCAATGCATAATCTTAATCCTTGTAATTTATTTCCATATTTTAATTTGGAACAAAAATGTCATAAAATTGCTCCTTTAACATAAGCTGATATTAAAAAGAGACTAGTCGACCAAATCCATCAATTTCACTGATTGCGAAATTTGCACAAAAAAAAAATAAGTATTCGGTTAAAATATGTGTTTACAATGCTGCAATGCAAACCTTTTTCATACCGGCTATAAACGTGTAGTTGTTTCACATCTGATTTTATTTGTTCGTCCACAATGTTAGACGATTTGATTTGAAGACTGCAGCTTGTTTAAATTACTCGGCATTTCACAAAAATGGATATGCAAGCACATTTATGACGGACTAATGAGTCTACTGTAGACACACCAAACTGCGATAAGATTATTTCATAAACTGAAAGGCTGGCAGGCTGGTTTACACAATAAAAATTTGGCCAATAGTAATACAGGGTGTCCGTCGGGAAGGTATACTACTTTGTTTGTTTACAATTTTTGATAAAATGAAAAAATTGATCTTATATTGATAATGATTGATATTTTATTTAATGCCGGCAGGTACGTATGGAATACAATATCAAACAAATGTCCGCCTCTGATAGCCTCGCAAATGCGAGCCCGTTTGAGCACATTTTTCATTACAATCTCACCCATTTCATGCGGTATTTCATTAATTTCATCACAAATATTTTGTTTGAGTTGCTCAAGTGTTTCTGATTTGTTTGCATAAACCTTGTTTTTCAGACAGTCCCGCTAAAAGAAGTCCGGAGCAGTCAACCAACCGTGATCAGTTAATATAACTGTGAATACGAGTATTAGAAAATTAATTTGAATGCAATTTCTATACTGAATCTTATTTCTTATCCCAGAGCACGAGAACTGTTTGAAATACTGGGTTGAAAAGTAATTTCAGTTTATGCAAAGTGAATGTCAAATTTTTTGTTCAAACAATTACAATGTAAGTGAAAATTTCTTTAAGGATCTTTTACCATTGTGCGGGCAACTTTTTGATCCCAAGTTGGAAATATGATATATCCTTCCCGGGAAAAAACTCGTATATTTCCGAGAAGGATATATCTCATATTTCTAACTAGGGATCAAAAAGTTGCAATTTGATCCCATTTCTTTCGATAGCAGAAAATCGCCGAACACGCAAGGCACTTGTCTCTCACACACAAACTAAACATGCTATATAAAATTTTCAAATAGAAAAAGGGCAAAAAAGAGCTCCTGCAATCTAACTAGAAACTTATGTAAGACCAATTAAAACATTGTTGCACAGATAGACTTATGAAATAAAAGCGATTTCATCTGGAGTAGACCGCATATGCAACATCAAGCGAAACAATAAAAAAATGACCTATGGAATTCGCAAACAAAGAAGCAAGGAAAGACAACACAGCAGCTATTAATTTTCAATGACCTCATATTTTTTCCTCCTGCTCTACCAGAACGACATTGAATTTTATGTCCCATTCATTCATAGGAATTCTTTGAAGCAGGCTGAAAAACTTTGACTGAAGATTATTTTGCATTTCAGTTGAATACTTGATGACGTTAGTTTGAGAGAAGCGTTTTTATTAAGTTTGGGTAGGACAGTTTGACAGTTACACTACACTAATGTTTCTCTATTGAAATAACCAATTACTTTTCGAACTTACCGTTATTTTAATGCACAAAACGTTTGAAATAATGTTTGGAATACTTCGATTCTAGATAAACTGTTGAAATAAGATATTTAATATTTAAGCGAATTGTTGTGCAAAACACTGAAATATACCAAATTTTTTTGACATGAGGTCAGAAAACATGAAATATGCAGGCATATAAGTACATCAGTTTAAAGTAAAGGCTCCTAATAGAAGCATTCTAATTAACTGGGTGAGAAGTCAAATGAGCTAAACAACGTGCGAATGTAGGCATGTAAAATATAAAATATTCGAAAAGTGCACAAAAGTTAAAATCGTCAACTAGAAATTTCAAATAAACACGGAAAGTAAAGAGAAAAACCAAAACTTAGTGCCAAGAGAGTTTCTTAATCCATAGTCATTCGCAGAACTTATGTAGAATTTTATGTCAGCAGAATGGAAAATAACAATCTAGGAATATATTGGACAAATTAGTTAATTTTTTGTCAGGTACCAGAAAGTGCATGAGTTTCCGGCATTCCTATTTTACCGGTTGAATTCCTAACTCGAGCAATGTGTAAGGGAGACCCCAGAATGGTTGCGGCAATTTCGTCTCCCTAAGTTTATTAAATGAATCACGCATACTGAATTCAGTAAAAGTGCTTGAAACAAAAGAAGCTAAGATTGTATGAGTTAATCGGTCATTCGTGTTGGAGGTACTAGAAGGGTCGCCATTTGTTAATCTATTTTTTACAGGTTTTACCATGAACTATAAATCAATTCAGTAGGCAACAGCCTAGATTAAAAAAACACAAAGGAAAAATTTACATTATGTAGGACACAAGTTAGGAGAAACAGTGAAATGAAACTGAATTTCGAAGAACCGATAAATTTGTGTGGTAGTTACTATTGCCTGTTGTTTTCAACAGACAATGTGGAAAAATATTGTGCCGTGACAAGTTTTAGGAAGTTTAATAAAAAGTTGCAACAGTTAACATGTCTGACAGCGGTCGTCGTTAAATAGACTTAGAATGTAATGATAAACATTTGGTTGCAGCATAATTAATACATTAAACGTTTCATTCTATATGTTACATTTTTGCTGCAACAAAATGTATATTTTTTGAATGGAATACAAATTGTCGAATTTGATTTTGTATTATAACCAGTTGAAGTTTATGTATTTGTTTACATTTTTTAATTATTTCAACAATTTTTTCTTCAAGCCGTATTTACTGAAAGTCGCACGAGCTCTCAGTTTTCAAAATTAACCATCCAATTAACGCCCAATCGATATGAGTTTCGACATATTTCGTTGGTAATTTTTGGAATAACTCCAGGCAGCAAGAACCTACGTTGTCAGATTATTATGTACTTTAACCACTAAATGCATAATTCTAAACGCTTAATCGCTAAATGATTTTTCCAATATCGACAAAAATAACAACATATTTTGGTTTTAAAATATAGTTTTTTTATAATATCGCTACAAATGTTGTTTTCAGTATTGATTTCCTTTTATACCTCCACTCGGAGGAGTAAATGGGCTGTCTCGATCATCTTTGTGTCCATTCAAATTGATCGATTTTCAGAAATTAAATTTTTTCCCAGTAGACAGAACTCGAAAATATCGATGAACAACCATGCTCCTTCTTGTACCTTCCATATAATTGGGCCATTTAGCCCATGTATTGAGAGATTCATATCTCTTACATGGTTGCATTAAATTTTGTTAAATCTGATACAAGCTGAGGTTTTGCCAAGTAAGGACTCACAATAAAATTTAGCAACATCGCCACACCTCTTCTGGTACTTCCCATCCTATATATTTAGAAATCGGTATGCTGCAGTAGTCAATATTTTTGTTCAATATGTTGACATACAATTGCCCGTAAACCTAAACTTCTAAGTTTCACATCTTTCTTCGCATTTGACGAAATGTCTTCTAAGAATGAAAAAGGAGAGATGGAAATACTCCTGGTACTTATTTTCAATAAAAATTGGGTGGCTTAAGTAAATTTAATCCTTCATTTGTGGACTGCAGTTGCTTTAATTTTTTCAATTATGTAAGCATTATAATGCTTCGTGAAATCTGACAAAATCTTTGGAAACTCCCATAAAAATTACAATATTAAGAACACATCAGGCATTTAGCAATGAAAATAGGAGGGTATTTTTCAAATAATTAGCTACTCACCACGTCCAACCCAAACGTCCAAGCAACCAACCCACGTCCAACCAAAGCAAAATTATGTTGGGTCAAGGTATTTTCAAATCAGTTTACGTGAATGAAATTTCTATAGTGGCTTAATATGCTTTTTATTAACACCGCTTACAATAACTTGATGAGCTGATTTATGTTAGTTTAAAATGTAAATGTAATAAATAAAATACAAGTTAGCACACCAAGGCATTAATGGATAGCATGAAGATACTTTCTTAATGAATTTAAGTCGGACAAATTGAAAACAAATTCCTTTTCCCCCAGGGTTCCCGTCTTACGCCAAATATCTAGTATTAACTGCTTCATGTAGATGCCATTAGTTTTTGCATCAATTTATTGATGTGTATTTGGTGCCAATTTCCATTTATTTCTTTAAAGCCATTTTTCATTTCAACATTCATTTTCATTTTCATTTCATTTTTCATTTCCAAAAGAATGTCGTTAAATGACGTATTAACCTGATGTCGTATGCCAGCAAACTCTCAGAATGGATGGAAATACAATGTTCATGGGGTCAAAAGAATTTTTTTATTATGTTTAATTTAATTTAATGTATACTTTTGATTTTTCCGATTTATTCTGAATTGAGATGTATTTTCAGACGAATAAATGTTCTGTTTCATTCTTATCAAATTTCTATTTTTTGGGCAGTTCTTTAGCGTTCACAGGCAGGAACTTGCCTAATATTGGAAAGGTTGATTCACAATAAGAAATATATTACAGAAGAAATCCATTACATCAAAAGAGTAAAATTGACGTTTTTGTCTAGTTATATGACTATGAGTTGCTTGAAGATACAAAATTGTTTTTTGTGATTACAAATAACAGCTCAAGTTTAGAATGAACGTCAACGTCCGTGAACTCAACTCTTAGACTTTATAAGCAAGTATAGGTTTTCCGAATTGTTATGATATGGGTAAGCTTCTGACGAGATTCAAGAGAGATTCATTTTGCTTCTTGAGCTGTCACTATTGGCAGAACGAGGTTTGATGCAGCTGGAAGATGTTTTATTTCTACACAACGTCGTTTTGAGCAGAGCGACAAAGCACCTATGGTTTCCAGTGATTCCCCAAATATTTACCTATTTGCAACCCTGTTAGTTCTCCAATTGACTCTAGTTTCAAGCCGACTGCAAAAACCTTTGAGAGAAGCTTACCCACAATGAGCCGACCATGTGTCGTGCTGAATTATTAACTATTTATCAAAAAGCCAGTAATTTTTGCTGTTAGGACGATTTGGCATAAAGAATAAAATCACTCTGCTTTAACTATGAAACGAGCAAAATTGTAAACTATCGATTTTTCCTAAATTGGTTAATTAGTTTGAGTGGTAGCCTAATGGGCACGGCAATGCAGTCTACTTTGATTCACAGTACTAAATGCCTGATGTGTGCTTATTTTTACTGGATATAGTCAATTGAATGAAAGGGAAAGGGAGAGCGCGGTTATTAGGTCGATTTTCTCACATATTACCTTGCCTCATAACTCCATAAAATTGCCAAGGATTTTATTAACTCCAAGCTACGAATTATGGATTACAGCGAAAAATTACTTTTTGATAAATCGGTAAATTTCAATGGCAACTGCAAGAAAGGGTGGTCAACATAGCCCATTCAAAGTTTCCGGCTACTATCCGGCAAAAAATTATAGTATCCACCAATCAACCAGCTATACAGACAGACATTTTGTCAAAAAATACTTGAGACTTTAAACGCTTCCTTCTGTTTGTTACATTTTTGGCCGGATCAAATGATATACATACTTTCATTTCTCCGAGGGAAGATATGAAAATACTTAATTACCCAATGAGTATTTTTCGTTTCTATCAATAAAATGTGGATTATTAAGATATTTTAGAACTGCTACGATATGTAAAGTGATTTCTTTGTAGAAATGTTGGAATATATTCTAATTTTCTCAAACAAATTAATATCTAGAAACTCCACTTTCCGCTAGCCCTTAAGGTTATCTGACCTGATTGCACCAGACGTTTTTTATAGAGTTATGTCAAGCAAGAGATGTGAACACATTCATTCAAGTGTTGCATATACGTGAATGAGCAAGAAGGTCATTTACGGTCTATGATCTGCAAAACCAATTAGTTACATAAAATAAAGTTTAATTAAAGAAAGGTTATTTGAATTTCTTATTGTGGTGCAATTGGTGCGCCACCCCGTATATAAATATATATAGAAATCATCTTTTGATTAGCTGAAACTTTTTTTCTGCAAAAGATATCTTCCCTGCAAGAAGATAGCAGCTATGTACTCAACTCTGCACAGAATTTTATTTTGAAACGTTTCTTAATAGGATGCCTTATACTTCCCACTCTAACGAAGATAGTACTTGCCGAGTTACAGTTTAAAACAGCCTAATGGGATATCTACTATGCTCTGCAGCCACTGAATGAAGTTCGCACCGCCAATTCACCAGCACACCTCGTAACGCATTCATCAACTATTTATTGTCGGCTTTGTCCGTTTGTTCAATTTCGTTTCCAAAAAAATATCTGAAACAAATCTATCTTAAATGAGGATAGAAAATTTTGAAATCTCTTCCGCCCAGTTTTAAATATTCTGTAATTCAGAAATGATCATATTATCATATATTAGTCATTGTGTTACATATCTTACTGTTACTGTATGATACGATTTTTTGGGTTACAGTAGGAATTCGTGAATAATTTATGCTCCGTGGTATTTCCCAAACATTTGCGGAGTCCACATGACGTCCAGACGATCAATTAACTGTATATCGTTGTGCAAATGTAACAGTTAGATCACAAAACTTGTGAAAGCTCCGCGATGCTATTTTATGTACAGACCCAGATACCCCAACCAATTTAACGAATTTATTATTTATTTTTTGATTGCTTTTTACAAACTCCCACTGTCCGAGTTTACAACGTGATGATGCCCTCACATATTGAATGCAACGCAACCACAACGCCAACAACCAAGATCGCCACCAGTATCAGCTCTCACTACTACTATTATTGTTTTAGTATTTTTGTAGAAATTGTTACCTTTAAGTACAAACAGTCGGTTTATAGTGGAAAGCAAAAAATATAATTAAGTGAATACTCGAGAGAACCGAAAATAATTTCTAAATCTCCAAAACAAATCACATAAAAAGGGAAAAGTTAATTTCTTTTCGTTTACCTGATGGTTTGGATAATAACTTGTTTTAGTAATTGCTAAATTAGTGAAACTAAAGAAAATATATGAATGTGTGAATAAATCTGTGAAATCGTTTATTTGTATGGAAGAGGGCCAATTATCCCCCTTTAGTTATAATAAATTCTGTCAAATTTGGTGCATATTATGGACCTGCTAAGGTGAAGTCTGAGAAAGAGTTGAATCGCATTGTTGCTATAGTGTTGTTTTACAATCGCAATTTGTTCTTAATATTTTGTATTGCAAAATTTGAGAAAAATTGAGAAGGAAACCTCGCTCCTTCTGGTAACAGCCGTACAAACGGCCGATTTAAACAATACCTATATATACGAGTACATGGCTCCATATCTTTCAAGTTGTTACGCTGAATACAGCCAATGTCCAGGTCCTTTTAGCACATTTCTACACCAATGCCAAGGGACACTGGGTGAAGCTATTTGTAAGTTAGCTGACCTGAATGGCATAAATATGATCCGGAAAGTCCAGTTACCTGAAATTAAAATACAAAACTAGATTGATGCGTTTTGTCTATAAAACAAATGAAACAAATATTTTGATTTGAAAAACTAAAACACAGATATAGTTTTATTTGGTTTAGTTTCTTAATCAGTTTCAGAGCTGAAATCTGATATAACTTCGTTTCTTGACAGAGAAAAAGAGCTGGTGCGACATTACAAAAGATGACAAAAAAAATATTAGAAATAAATTATTTTCCGAATTTACCTGACTCTTAGTTATTTAAAAATTGAACGGATATTAAATGGTTTGGACCGAATTGCTTCTAATTCTGTTGTGGGTGAAGGAATAAAAATCAAATGAGTCCTTCAAAATTTACTTATTGAAATTACCTACTAGTTAGAAAACATAGAGGAAGGATCAAATTTTTTAAATCACATTGTTTATATGGTTGGGACCAGAAGCGACAAGTAATGATTTCTGACTGCAACCTAATAAAACCTTAAACTGTGACAAGTTTCGGGAAGTTCTGTAAAGATTTACGTGAACTATTTTGCCTACCAACCAGATATACGGATAAAAATCAATCGGCCCCAAGTTGCCATAAACTATACCTCCACTCGGAGGAATAAAGGTTTATATGTATTATATGATACGGCCTAAAGAAGAAAGCGTCTAAGGTCCCAAGTATCATTTGACCAAATGTGTTTCATGTATTTTTAAATCGGTGGAGTAGCGTCCGTTTGTCTGGCTGGCTTGTCGACAGCCACGATAGCGATCGAAAGTCTTTGCTAAACTTATTAAAGGCTAATATTTTATCAGATTACAGACGGGAATTGTAGATGGTCTATATCGTCTGACCCCTTCTGACCAAATTTCTGAAATTCTTCTCCCTCCCTGTTTGTGAACTGCGTTTGTTTATGACGCTTAGCAGAATTTGAAAAAATCGATTAACTACTCACGCCCCTTCTGGTACCTATACAGACAGCATATTTAGAATTAAATTCACATCTCTTACATGGTTGCATTAAAATTAACCAAATTTGATACGTGCAGAACGTTTGCCAAAGTAAGACCTCAGAATGAAAATGGACAGCACTGTTGCACCCCTTCTGGTACTCTCCATACAATTTACCTATTTAACACACATATTCTTAGCAGTTGTACTAAATTCAGTATAATTTAGCACGCATCAGGCATTTAGCGAATTCAGTTCAGCGATGGCAGACTCACCACATTCATTCTAGTATCACTCGCATTTTTCGCCAACGCAAAATTATGTTGGGTATATGGTACGGTAAGGTATACGATATGTATATGGGTGTAGAAGGTATATGTATGTCAGTTTACCTGACTGAAATTTATAACAATATTTATAACAATTGGTTTTGGTTTCTTATGTTGCTCAGAAATTTCAAATATTTTTGAATTTTTTTACGCCAGATGACATCAATTACTTCAGTCCTCGAATGCAAGTTATTAAAGACTTTTTGAAAAAAAAAACAACATTTAAGTAAGTTTTGCTTTATCACAAAAAAAAAAAAAAAACATCACAAAATGGCTAATAACCAACAGTTAGAATATTCATTTTATACATTATTTTAGAATAGCCCAACTTAATAGCGTTATTTTTTATTTGCATGCTAAAGGCATATAAGCACTCATTGTCTGTATACGAACGCGACCTGATGTACAGATGGTACCAGTAGTTTAAAATAATTTATTTTGATCAAAACTGGCAACGTTATAAAACATATGTTTTAAGTTTCAAGTAGCCATGAAAAGTAAACGATCTCAATGGATTTGTAAAAATGGATAAAGTTGGTTACCGTTATGTAATTCAATGTTTCCATTTGAAAGATATCAGTTCAACCAATATTAAAGCCGAGCTAGATTCTACTCTGGGTGTTGGAGAAATGTTTATCTTAATTCGTATTGTTATTTCATTTATAA
>JAHXMU010000481.1:2185918-2208347 GCA_019455685.1 Philornis downsi
TGTGTTTTTAATTCTCGGTGGCTCAACTGCCACAAGTTTCTCTTACACTGGGAGAATCTGCTCCTTCGTTTGCGACAGTAAGATACTGGGTATTGTAAAATATTTTTCTACAATTTTATGCGACGGAAAAATTCAATTTAGGCACACCTATTTAGTTAACTCAACAACTTAAAAGAACCGTCATGCGCAATGTGAAAACTGTGATTTTCTGTTACACTGTGTACTCGTACTAATAAACAAAATTGTTGTCTATGGTTTCCTATTCTGTCGATCAAGCAATTGAAATTGTTTTATTGAGACTTTTTTTTTAACAATTTAGAAGTTAGTTAAACAAATTAACAAAGTAAGAAAATCTTAGGATTATAGTGTATTGTAATAATTATCGATAAAAATATATACAGCTTCATGCTTTATCTAGAAGTTTTACAACAATGCATTTTAACATAAACTAATAATATAATCGACTTTGCTCCCGAGTCTTTCATTTACATGAGCGAAGATATTCTCACAAATATTCTTAAAGCTAAGTTAAAATTAAATAAATAAATAAATAAAAGGAGCTGAATAAAAAGAAAAAGAAAAAACTTAATTTAAAAAACAAAAAAAAAAAGGACAAAGGACAAAAACAAAAAAACAACGATGGAAGACACTTCGGTTATCCGCGATGCGAATTCGGTAGAACGTTATCAAAAAATGCCGGTCTCATCGAGGCCGGAAAATTAATAAAATTTTCGCATTTAACACCTATAGGCGATAAATATTTTTCATTCGACCAAGAAGTGTTAATTTGTTGTTTGTAAATTTCCGAAATGTATGGATTATCGTGGTTTTGCACTCTATCCGCAAACTTATTCATTAGGTCGAAAACGTATATAAAGATTTGAATAACGCTTTCTGCGGGTTTCAAAGTTTTTCCCAACACAATACCTCAGCACTTTTCTCTCCAAAATTTCCAAATTGGAAATGCATATAAAATTACTGGCCGTATGGTCGTTTTGTATAGCAAAAGTTTCGTCTTCACCGAGAGATTTTTATTCCAAAATATTTTCGAGAAAATCAAAGAATTTTATATGCCTTTCCAATAACAATTCTTGCGTGATTATTAAACTTAAGAAGCTTCGAAAAGTTAATGCCCAAATATTTTAAACTATTTGTGAAAGGAATTTACTTTTACTTAGTAATTTACTTTCGGGAACTACGAACGGTTTACATTTGCCCGATGCGTTTCTCACACAAATTGCTTTACTCTTTGAAGCATTTATTTTCACTCCCCATTGTCATAAAATTACCCCACGTTGCACAAGTGAACCGAAACTTTGGCGAGTGCCGTAATCGGCGACACGTCATGTGCATACAATAAAGCGTCATCTGCATACAATAACCCAGTGGAAGCTGAATCAAAATGAGGGAAATCATACATGAATATATTATATAAGTGTGGGGCTAGAATTGAACCCTGGGGAACACCGCAATTCACATTCCCAAAACCGGAAAGCATGCTCGAGAAATCAACGCAAAATTCTCTATTATTAAAAAAACTGACAAACAACTTAATTATATGAATGTGGATCAATCTGGATCATTTTATATAGAATACCCCTTTGCGAAGCATGATCGAAGGCCTTTTCGACATCTAGTGATACCGCAACCGTGCAAAAACCTTTTCGCAAATTTAGGACAACGTCATTTTGAAGCTTGAGCAGAGCATCACTAGTTGAGTGACCCTTTTGAAATCCAAACTGCAGATTCGAAATGTACGTGGCTGTTATTCCAGTATCCATTTTATCCCGGATTATTTTCTTAAAAAGCTTACCTAAGTTCGATAATAACGAAATAGGGCGAAGGTCCTTAACATCATTGCTGTCCTTCCTCTTTTTTATAGGCACGACTTTAGAAACATTCCATGCTTTTGGAAAGTAAGAATTGTTTAAGCAATTGTTATAAATTGTTACTAAAAATTCATACGCTTTCATTGGCAGTTTTCTGATGAGATAGTTAGAAATTTCAAGTCCTGCAGATCTTTTGTTATTTATCGCTACGGAGTGCTTCAAAACTTCGTTCACTGTTGTAAGACTTGGACAATTGTTTGAGTTTGTGGATTGGAAGCCTGAGCTGAATTGAAACATATTTTCAGGAACCATTAGTGTAGTTCTATTTATTCCCTCGTTTAAAATTTCAACATCATTATTCGAAGTTGCCTCGTAAATGCTTGAAAAATTTTCTTTGAGTTTTTGCAATTGCAAAGCATTGTCCTCAACAAGCTGACCTTCAACCGTCAGAACTTTCAACTCATCCCTCTTCCTGTAGCTTAACATATTAAACACATTTTTATGGGCCGTTGGTCCTGGTTTTATGTGTGATAATTTTTTATCAAAATTTCTACATTGGTCAATTTTTACGTGCCTCCCAATGATTATATTTATTAGCTGAATTTGTTTCGATAACAATCGATAATCCGAATTTGTTCTGTTAAAATTTTGGTGAAATAATCTTTTCAGTTGTTTCTGCCTCCTGTACTTAATTTTATACAATCTTTTAGTCACATCCGAAATGATAAATTTCCTGTTTCCTAGTTCTTCCTTTTCCGAATGAACTGAGTTCATAGAACTAATCGTTGTCGAAAACTCTTGTATGTATGTATCAATCTCATCATTCGACAAGTTTCTATCAGCGGCGGGAAAGTTGTTACAAAGTTCACCAGCAACATCACGTCTAGAATTATCCTTGTTAGTGTTTTTGTATGATGTTATATTGGATGGAGGAGAGGAAATTTTAATTTCCATTTTTAGTGGGAAGTGGTCCGAAAAAGAAGAATGGCTACTGATACGAACATTTTCATTGTCTGAACGAAGCAGATTCGGACTGACAAGGAAATGATCCAGGAAAGACTGCTCATTTGCATATGAAGGTGTTGAATCTGACATTCGAATAAAACTTAATGAATTTTGTTGGAGCCAGTTAAAAAATACAATTCCATTTAGATTGTTGCAAGAATCTCCCCATGAGCTATGTTTGGAGTTGAAGTCTCCACCAATAAATACGCCATGAAAGTTTTGGGAAAACCTGGAAATTATTGACAGGCCCTCAATGAAGTGATTTTGGTTATAATTACAGGGTATATACACCGATCCTAAAAGCAAATTCTTTTTCGAATTATCAACTAAAATGGAAAGATTTATGAATGTATTCGGAAAACTCAAACCGGGAATGCACATTTTTGAAAACAATAAAGGTTTTCGTATGGCTATACCAGTACCTGATGGACTGTTGTCCTTAAAAAATGTGTAGTCCTCCAAAAAAATTTTCTGATCCTTTCTTAAATGGGTTTCTTGGACGAATGCTATATCAATGTTGTTAGCTCTTAAAGTATTACTTAAATCGATCTTCCTATTTGTTTCAATCAAAGATCTTACGTTATATGTCATGAAACTGATACGATTACGGACCATAATAACGATTAACTTCCATCATAAGACACAGACATTGCTTTTTAGCATCATCTTTTGCAAGATCTTATAATTGTTAATAAAGTGCTCAACTTTTTGTTCCAAATTAACAGGTTGACAAAGAATTTCTGCAATCTTTAAAAAATCCTGAATTATTTGCGGTTTTGACATACGAGTTGAACTTTCTAACGGATTAGTATTATTAAATAAGTTAGCATAAGTGACGCCAGGTACTACGGACGAATTAATAGCTTGTAAAACATTATTGGAAGCGTTTTGTCCCTTTTCCCTAGCCTGATTCATCAATCTTTTCCTCATATCCATATATTTCTTGTAGACTGGGCAGCCTCTATAGTTGGATGTATGTCCTTCCACTTTACAATTTGCGCAATAAGGAATTGAATCATCATTTTTTCTCAAGTTTTCACTCACCCGGACCATGACCGTCTTTGCATTTAACACAAACAAACCTCCTGTTACAATTGCGGGACAAATGTCCCCTTTGCTGACACCGCCAACATTGAATAGCCTTCGCGTTTGCTCTGGGGGATTCCCAGGAAATTCCCTGATTTAAAATGTATTTCATAGCAATAATTTCCGTAGGCGATTTTCCAGGTAATAGGGTTATCAAAAACAATCCAGTATATATTTTATTTTTTCTAGAATAGTTAGTTATAAATTTTGAAACTGATTCTACTGTGTTGGGACAACTCTGTCAATTTCCTCCTTGATTAAGTTTAGGTCAGTGTTGTGGTAAATGCCTCTTAAAACCAAACTAGTTCTTTTAAATTCTTTCGGTGTATATGAATACGATTCAATATTGTTCTTCTTTAGCTGATTCATCATCTCGATATGAACCGAAGCATCTTTTACATATAATTTGCTTTTATATTTTCCTGAATTTACAATTTTGTATATAATATTTTTATTTTTCAGCTGGTCAACGAGGTGCCCTATATTTACATTATATAAGAAAATTGGTGGACAGAACGATCCATCATTGTCTTTTACACGTTTCTCTCCGTTATTAGTTTTGTGATTTTGTGCCTGTGTAGTCTTAGAAAAACAATCCTTCGCAAATTGCAGTTCTCCTAGGACACTAAATCTATTCGCTCTGCCAGTTGACTCAGGCTTACCATTATTTGTATTGGAATCTGCCTTGTGTTTCTCAGAACTTGCCCTCTTGCCTGTGGCCAATTGAAATACCTCTTCATCAGATAATGAAAAATCTTCATAGTCCATTGATTTGGTGTTAAAAATATCTTCCCTCGATTGCCCATGAGCAGATGTTTGATCTCGGAAACAAATGTTCTCAGTTATTGGAACTTTTCCCTTTGGAATGACGCCCGATGGGTTACCAGAATTCTTGTAGAGTCCTATGCCTTCATTTGCAGAGGAAAGGTCATCTTGAAAACAAGCGTCTTTCAGTAACTGACCCAAGCTTTGCTTTGGTCTTTTTGTTCCGGTTATATTCTTGTCGGGCGGAAGCTTATCCGGAGCTTTAGTAGCATCCTCAGCATGGGATGATTCGTCCATCACCAATTACCAATGAGATTCGCCGATTCGTTATAGAAATAATTTGAAAAGTTTTTTATTTGTTCTTAGAAATTTTATAGAAACAAAATTCCAAAATGTATTTTTTTTTTCGTCGATCAAGCAACTGCGATAATTAATTTAGAGTAAATTTTCATGCCAATGCATAACTTTAGGCGCTTATATTTTGTTGGGCGTGAAACGTCCAAATTGAACTCGTAGGTGAACAAATCGTGTTTGCACAAAAGCTGTGCCAGCAGGATTGTTATAAGACGTATGAAAGTTTTCACCAACTATCAAAGTTTTTAAAAAACTATGCTGCCATTACCTATATATTTTTATAACTCTTCAAATTGGTTCATACAAAACTAGTAAATTTTTTTGGCAACCCTACTAAATAAAAATAAAAGCTCTGAAACAAGAAAATGTATTCGAATTACAAAGGCGATCAAAAATAGTTATTACTTCGCTTCGCGATCGCACTGAGTGATTCGTTTGTAAGATTGAGTTCAAGTTCATTAAATGACTTTTATTTCCGTTTCATTATTAAAGAAACCACCAATAACAACTATTGAAAGACAATTTAAATCAAAAGTAATTGTAATTTTTGGGCGATACAAAAAATATTATAAGTGTTACTATTCTTACAGCGATATAATAAAATCACATAAATGCAGGCTGTTGTAAATAAAAGTTATAACTATTACATTCCAAGGTTTCTCTGTGTCTGTCTTGCTGGTTGCAATATTTTCTCAATAGTTTTTGTTAGCGAAAATAAGCAAAATCATCACCCACCTCGTGGTACTCCACATAAAATGAGAGATTTATGAAAAATCAGTTTTACATGATTTATTCGGAATTGCCAAACCAGGTTTACGTACAAATTGCAAAGCGTTATATTTTGTGCCTAAAAGCACAACTTTTGAAATGTCTACACGAATTCACTAAGACTTAACCGTTTTGTCATCACCCATTCTTGCTACTTTTGAAAACCACGATTTTTCAAAATTGAAAAAAATGAAATGAAAATTGTTTCCAAAATTGGAACAAACTTCCATAGTAACTATTTATTGAAAAAAAAAAAACAGTAATATGCAAATACAGTCAATATGGAAGTAAGACATTTTTCTTTGCAAGCACAGTTAGAGACCAGAATGTTCTAATTTTTTTAACAAATGTTGACCTCTCCGAAGACTACACAATAATGACCAATTCATAGAATACCTTTTTTCTTAGCATTTTACATGAAAAAGAAAACACATTTTGTAACCTATAATATAAACATTCCTATATTCCTATTCCTATATAATGTACATCAGCAATGTCCATTCCTAGATTTTTGTTTGTTTTTCTATATCGATAGGCTGGCGAAAGAAGTCGATAATCAAAATCACCAATTACAATTTTTAAGCGGATAATGTCTTAGTGTTATTTTATATTACAACAAGATATTACCTCAGAGCTAAAGTAAGGTAAGATTTACTAAAATATTCGGCAATATTACTAAAAAAAACTATGTAATTAAATTTATATATAATCCTCTATGTACGATTTATAACCTTTATCTTATATATCATAGACAATAAACAATTGAGTGTTGCATTTAGATTAATTTCCCCAATTTAGCAATAGAAGTGGTTTCTACAACGGTTGACATGAAAAGTACCGCGAATTGTTCGGCAAAAACAAAAATATGTGGTATTCATTCAAATTTAACTGCCTTTAACTATGAATCCAATCATCAAAATATTTTTCAAAAGCATTTTTCAGAAAGGTCTTCATTTTTCATCGCGAATATTCTTTTTTGTCTTCTATCGACTGAAAACCGATGCCTCGAAGTAATATTTTAAGTTTTGGATAGGGGAAAAAGCAACAGCCATACCAGGTAAAACGGTGGATGCTTGATGAGAATTGTTAAATTTTTTAGTCAGAAATTTATTTAAAATAACAGACTTGTGTGATGGTGCGTCACCGTGGTGCAAAATTCACAATCATATCTTTCCTCAAATTAAATGACAATCAGACAGCATTTCCTTTATGGATGTTAACTTCATTTGAAGACACTAATGGTCGACCAAAGATGTACTTTTTTCGATAAAGTCAATTCATCGTAGTTCTTCTGTAATGTTTTCAGTGATTCAGTATTGCCCATCACTAGATACTACTTTTTTCCTTTTTCTTCTTGGCAAAGCTTGAATTCCGTCACGGTAAAACTGTTCATCTTTTGAGGCTATCCACGAATCTTGCCATTCTTTGATGTCGCCATATGAACGGAACAAGTGATATGGGGTAAGACTTCCCATTTCAGCGTTTCGTCTTCCTTCACGTGAACCCTCATCAACATCACACGTTGTTTCACTTAAAACAGCATCTCTGCAAACATTTTAAAGTTCTCGATAAGTTTCAACCGCCGTTTTTTCGATTGAAAGGAGAAAATCAATACTTATGATGATTATTAGGCACAAAATCATACATATTCATACAACCAAAAGAATATGATGTTTAAAAGAAAATCACAAATGTGTCGAGCCGATATATTTATCATATGTCTAAGTTTAGCTCATAACGTTCAGGTTATGGAAGAATCGTCTAGAATTTACAGCTGGCACCATCTATTGGCAAACAGCGGGAACTCAGGTGCTTCAGATGGAATTACAAAATTGAGCGTTGCAAACGATCTAAATGACAGGTCGCGCTGAAACTCCTCCCTATCAGTATAACGAACATTTGAGACAAATAAGCCCCAAAACTAATTTTGACAGAATGTAAACGTTTATACACAGAATAATGGGCCAATAGTGCGTTTTCGTAAGCCAATATATAAAAATATCTTCAGGGAAACATAAATAAATGTACATAAGGCGTCCATGGCTTCCTAATTAAGGTTAGTAATAAAATCTTCAAAATGAAATGCCTGCAAGTAAACATCTGAACTACCTTTAAACCAGTACAGAAATTTCGATCAGGTGAACTGTTAAATGATGGTAAAAATTATGTATATAAAGTTAACACAAATTTAAAGATGGAAAATTACATTTCGCTGTATCGTCTATTTTGTATTTTTGTGTGGGAAATACCGGAAAAGAAATATTCGGTCGATTCTTCTCAAATTTTACCAGACACTATAAAGCAGTACAATGAAATCAATTTGGATTTGAAATCTGATAAAATTTCGTGTTTTTATATGGAAGATGCGGACGTAAGAATATGTGGATTAAATTGGTCCTTTGTATGGGAGATAGCAGAAGAGGCGTAGTTACTCGGTCGATTTTCTCAAATTTTACCAGGAATTATAAAACATTGGAGAAAAATTCATGCGTCTGCAGTCTATGAATCTGGAGTTATATGGAAAAAATTTAATTTGGAAAAATCGGTCAATTCGTTTCAAAGGTTAGCAAATTCTTAACTTGTATGAAATTTGAGTGAATTTTTTTTAAGCAGACCAAAGATATGAAGATAAGAATACATGTGTTGAAGCGGAAATTTGTATGAATTGTTTTTCTTCAGATTTTACCAAGAATTTTATATCAAAACAATGGGCAAATATTGACGTGGCTACAATCTACGAATTAGGAGTTACGGGGAAAAATCGTTAAATTTGAATTTCATCAGTCGAAAGGGGAAGCCCGATATTACCCACTTATAACCTCCTACTACGATATTTAAAATTAATAGGTTGCGCTAAGTTTTAAGAAGTTCTATAAAGACAGTTGTCGTGTCTACCAGCCATCCAGTGCCGGCCACTTGTAGGGGTGTACATGAAATGATTGTAATAATTCTACCACTTTCGCAAGATATTCTAGTATTACGAATGGCCAAATTCAAAATAAGTCAGAAATATCAATTCTAAATTATAGGCGAATAAGTGGATCTAATTAAATTCCCAATTTTGTGTGGAAACCACCTGATTAAAATCGGTGAAATAGATTATTTAAAGCCCCGGATTAAAAATAGAAGAACAAAATTATTGTGTGCAAATTCAAAGTTACGAGAATGTAACCGTTTATGCTTACAAATGACTTTAGTATTAACAGTATCAAATCGGGTGAGGAAGATCTCTCCCGTTAAACAATCTAGATTTGTACATCTTGCGATCAAAATCATTTTCAATCCCTAACCGCTATTTGAGGAAACATCCTGCACAATTGCGATCGATATAAATTTACCCAGATTGTCATGTCCGCCAGCCGCTCAGATAGTTAACACACAGACAGATGTCCGCTCAGTCGTTGTAAAAATCTAGAAACGAGCGTCACCTATTCTTTTGAAATCCCCCGCTGTAGTTATGAAAATATATACGAGGTGTGTTAAAAAAATGAGGTGAATTTTCAAATATCGCAGCCTACGTGCATTCAATTTTCGATTATTATTTGTTTTATCTTGTCTCGAAGATATGTTGACGGTTTTATCCATATAGCACGTTTGGTTTGTTTGTGAGAATCATAAATAAGACAAGTGTTTTCCGTGTTCGGCGATGTTCTGCTATCGAAAAAAAAATGGATCAAAGAAGTTGCATCACATTGTGTGTAAAAAATAGCATACGGTAAGAGTATTCTGAGTCAAAAAATTGTTTACAAGTGGTACAAGCTCTTCACAGAAGATCGAAAAGATGTGAATGACGACACTCGCTCTGGACGCCCCTGCACCTCAACTACCGATGCAGATGTTGAGAATGTGACGAAAATTGTTATGGAGAATCATCGAATCATAGTTGGAGAAGTTGCTGAGAATGTTGGCATATCTGTTGGCTGATGCCATGCTATCTTTTTGGAAATTTTGGCATGAAGCGTGTGGCAGTAAAGTTCGTTCCAAAATTGCTGAATTTTGACCAAAAACGACGTCGCATGAACATCGCTTAGGAATTATTGAATGGCGTCAACGATGATCCAGATTTGCTTAAAACGGTCATAACTGATGACGAATCATTGGTATATGGTTATGACATCGAAACCAAATCCCAATCGTCCCAATGGAGGAGTCCAGGAGAACCAAGACCAAAAATAGCACACCAAGTTCGATCAAATGCCAAGGTTTTGCCCACTGCATCAGGAGTTCTTACCACAAGGTCGCACGGTAAATAAGGAGTATTACCTTGAAGTTATGCGCCGTTTCCACGAAGTAATACAAAACAAACGCCCGGAATTGTGGAAAAAAAATGCATGGCTTTTGCATCATAAAAATACACTTGCTCACTCATCTTTGCTTGTGAAAGATTATCATGCCTCAGCCATCGTATTCACCATATTTGGCCCGCTGCGACTTTTTTCTGTTCCCAAGATTGAAGAGGCCAATGAAAAGACGGCGTTTTGCGACGATTGAAGGGATAAAAATATATCGAGGGGCACTACTTTGAGGGAGATAAATAAGAAATTGATGAATAGATAAGTATTTTTTCAAAAAAACGAAAATTCACCTTTTTTTGAACACACCTCGTATATATCATTTATGGTTTAACCAAATGTGTTTCAACATTTAAGTCGATTTACAGATGTACGTCTGGCTATTTGACTGGTAGGCGCGATAACTGCCGCAAATCTTTATGAAATTTCTTAAAACTTGGGCGGTCTCATATTTTGCAGTTTCGGCCCTTCTTCTACTTCGCATACAAATTTTCCGAAATTAACTAGTGTGCCTATAAGTCCTGACTGTTAGACTGCAGCGGCCTAAATTTGTATCCACTGTTTTGACGTTTAATTTTTTTTTTTTTGTAAATCTTGAGAAAATCGATAGGCTAACCATGCGATTTCTGGTCTCTTTCCACATAAATAACCCATGCACTCTTAGTACAAATCTTATACACAGTTACTTTAAATTCAGTCAAATTTGGTACACGTTTAGAGCTTGCTAAGCTAGCGTTTGGAAAAGACAATAGACCGCATTGTTATTTTCCACTTGATGCCTCCCTTACAAATATGTCCATTCGGGTATCTCTCAAAGAAATTGACAAACTTTGTGAAATTTCATTTTCCCCTTGAAAACGCTGATGCATGGACTGCAGTGACTTAAATTTTTGCCAATAGCAGTTAATGTGAGGGGTGAAGTCATATGTAAGTCCGACACCTAACTAAAATTTCTGTACTGGTTCTCGTATCAAATGATGTAGCCACACTCCTATGGGTGAGAATATAATTGTAATTTACATTTTATACGTTATGGAAAGTCGCTATTGTCCAGTGCCCCGGCTGAGTAGAAGGACAAGCAAATAGACAATCCCACCGGCTTCATGTCATCTTCACAAAAGATTTTTAATCTGATAGCCTTGCCAATTTTGATCTGGACAATAAAGCACAGCACATAATATACACGTAGAGAAATGTGTCTACATGTCACATGTTCTTTTGTAAGTGTGTAGTTCATACCAGTAAAAAATTTGACACTTTGAAACGCCTTCCATCAAAATAAGGATACAATTATACTTTTGATTTTCTTCTTTATGAGACACCAGAAATGTTAAGTGCCACGAATACAGTTTGAATGAAGAGACATGCAAATCTAGCATCCCGAAACTTGCACTTCACCTTCACACTAAAGGTTCTTAATTCGATAGACTTGCTAATTTTGATCTGGCAAATACAACATAACACATAATGTACACGAAGAGAAATATATCTGCACATAAACTTGATGTTTTGCAAGTGTGTAGTTCATAACAGAGGATTTCATCACTAAAAATCATGCTGTCTTTCTGAAAAGCACGACCTTCCTGTCGGAAATGTCTCTAAATCGCAGAATTAAAAAAATCGTGCAGCTCGACTTTGCAATGTACTAAATATGAAAAGGTGTTTAGTACAAAAATTTGTTAAAAGGTGCTTAGTTTAAAATTGGTAGAGTTATGGGAAATTGTGTTATTTTAGCCAAAATATAAAAATGCATGTAATTCAGAAACGAACCCGACTTTTCAGATTTTAGAGACTTCTCTGAACAGGCAATTATTTTCAAATTTTTTATCATTATGAGAAGTTTCTCATATTGCTCAATACACACTTTGAAACGAAAATTAATATGTGTTTGTCATGGATTACTGATGGGTAACCCATAGACATGAGTGATGTGCAAAGTTGCTCATTACCGATGAGAAATGTGTACCTGTCGTGGGCACTAATATACGACGATGAATATTTGAGACATACTCGTATTTGTGTAGGCGCCTCCTACATGTTACCCCTGAGAAGTGAATTATTTACGTGGGCAGCTGGCGGTGTCTCATGGGTGCGTGATTTACTCGCGGTTGGGTAAGTCCGAACTCTGGTTATAACGTTTACCACGGATTTTTTAAACTTTTGAAGTAGGTGCACAAGACCTCGGAAAAGGGTATGGTTCACGAAAACATGCCCCATACCAGGCCTTTCACGATATAAATTCCGTTACTGGGAGTACGCATTTGAATATTTGTGGTAAATTTTGTTGGTGGTAGCGCAGAGGATTTCTGTTTGTATCGCACATTGTCCTTGCCGCTTTTGCTCTGTATTCGAATGAGTGTGTCCTCTTCTGGTATTTGTATAACGTTTATTTGTTGTTGTTTCATGGTGTTACCGCTATTTTCAATAAATAACATTGTTACTCTGCATCGCTCACTGTCCGCAAGATCTATAGTGTTAGTATTCTGTGTAGTATATGTGAGTATGAACTCGTGTCATGTCGAATACAACACTGTGCATGTGTGTGTGTCAGTGTATTGATTTATACGACAACGTCACCAAGTTATGCAATTGTGGCAATTTGGCACGTATTTCTAAGATTGTCACGTTCGCGTTGTAAACATAAATCAGGCCTATTTTGTCATTATTTGTTAGAGTTGCTGCTTTTGCACAAACCCACACACACACACACACACATATACACGCTCACACATATATTACATCTCTTTAGCAGTACGTTAGCAGGACTCTGGTTGCCACAGAGCTACTGGCAACTAGCTGCTCCAATGTACTTTTGTACGTGTGATTTTGTTAGTGTAGGAAAACACTATGATGTTGATGTTATTATTAGTAATAGTACAATATAGATGATGGGCATAAGCTATTTCGCATTTTTACATGTACATGCGACAGAATAACATATACAAACAAACACATATTCATACAAATGATCTATAGCTCAATAGCTACAGGGTGACGTAAATGATGGCATACGCCTAAGGAATAATGTTGTGATTTTTTAAAATTAGAATGCATAAAACAATACATGCGACAAGCAGACAGCTGCGGTATGGCCGCTTTTAAAAACAGTGGACATATTTTGGCTAAATTACGTGATGTTAGATAACAACACTACAGATAATATTTGGTATCTCTGTTCACGATAATACACAATACCATAGACCGGCCAAGAAGAGATGAAGAGAATGGGAGAGGGAGAGAGAGAGAGAGAGATTTTCAATCACCAAGTTATCGGATATACATATATAATATGATGCCCATCTGAAGGAAGTTTGAAAAAGAAAAGATTGCATTCATTATTATTCTCAAAAGATTACTACAATCCTCACCACTATAAATAATCGCGACTTGTCGTTGAGAGAAGAAACGGTGGTAGTTGATGTCGGCTGCCACTCCTGTATTTTAAAACCAACCTTACAACCTAAGATTGGCCAATTGTTAGAAGCAATAGAGATCGTACTATATTGGCAAGCTCGGTGACATACCGAGAGATACGTACGAAAAAGCTCATACCCAGCACAAAATTCCGCTACTTTTTTTCATATCAAGCGTTTGGCAAACCTGGTTCTGCAAATGAACTGTCAAACCGCTCCGGCTTTTTTCACCGTTTGTCCATAACATAAAATGAGTGGAAAATTATACTGATTGACAATTAATGAAACAATCATAAAACAAAGTAAGGGGTTTAAAAAAGTTTTCTAATAATCTAGTGACATTTAGATTGACAATTAATGAAAAGATCATAATTTTATCTGGTGTATAAGTATCAACAGAAATCTAGGGTTAAGAAATGCAAATTTCGACAAATTTCTTAAAAGTATTTTTAAGTAACACTTAAAATAGAGCATAAAATGTTTCAAAGTAAATCTCAAATATAGGCCAATTACACTGATAACTATTACGCCTATACACTATTATTCCATACGCCGAGAAGTCACATTTGCAGTAATAAATTAGCTGCAAATGTATCTTGCGTGAAGATATACTCGTATATATTCTAGTCAATATAAAGTTTAAATGACGAAGACACAATATCGAAAATATATAATATTTATTTTTAAAATTTTTATAGAAATTGTCTTCCCGTTATTGACTAATATATCATATATTGGCTAATATTATATTATGTTAGCAGCATCGTCTGCTTTTCAATGTAGCCTATTTTATACTCTCCAATAGACGTATTTGGTAAAGACATATCATTAGATAGTGATCCACTTGTTTCGATGGTTTTAGTAGATGTTCTTGATTTTATTCTAGAATAAAAATAGAACAAGCAAACATGCATATAATCGTGGGTTCGAAACCCTGTACAATAACTATCCTAACTTGGGCGGCGGTCAGTTCGGTGTGTCTGACGAATACTTCGAATAGTAGAGTATTCGACATGTCTAGTAAATGCTTCTCAAACTCATGTTCGGAATCGCTGATAAACTGTGTGTCGTTAAGAGAATCCAAAATAAAATGCGTGTAAGCTCAATAAATGTAAGCAATGCAGGCAAGCGAATTTGTTTTCCCGCATTGAGAAAATTGTGTACACAAACGGCACAAAATATTTCACCGTTTTGAAAATATTCAATTCTAGTGAGCCTATAAATTTTAAATGCGTCATAATATGTAATCATATAAAATGTTAAAAATAAATGTAATACCGTTTTATATTATAATTCATAATATATTATTTAAAAATCTTCGGAAAAATAAATAAAGCATAATCATCACCACTAGTTTTTGAGCAATTGTAGTTAGAAATAACTGTTTCAAATACGTGCCCCTCTTCTATAATTTTTGTTTAATTTTTAAGAACCAAGTTAATTATAACAAAAGAAAATAGGTTAAACCATTTGTATGAAGGCAGTATTTTTATAAAAGAATATCATTCCCTAGTTCTCAAAATTAAAAAAAATATGTTCCATTAAATTTTAATTAAACTCTTTTTATGCTGAAATCGTTTTGAGGTTTACTAAATTTGATATTGACTCCACTTGGTGTGTTCATGGTGTAAGTCTATTTCTATGCTAGCGTAGTCGACCATCAGGCCTGTTTCCTAGATATAACGAATTTACCTATAGAATGTGTACTATATAAGTACGATGCATTCTAAACCGACGAACAACTTATAACAGTACATATCACAAATGGCATCAAGGAAGAAAAAGGCTTTAAAACGAAGATTCTGGTCAGTTCCTTCATGAACCAAATTATTCTTTAACATATGACCCCTTTTAGAATTAATTTCCATTTAAATCTGAAGGTGATAGAAAACGACTGCACTGCTGCTGTCAATTTATAGTTTATGTTTGGTTCATCCCGTAGTAGTAATAGCAAAAATTTACTCGCTGGGCACGTCGTTCCACAATTTTCAGTGTGAAGAATTGTATCCATCATCTGAAGTGTTATTTACTTAGTGAAAGTTTTGCCATTTACGAATATGGATCGTTTAACAACCGATGAACGCACAACTTTCAACTATTTTTACGCGTTCTTCGGTTGTTAAACGATTCAAATTTAAGATCACATATAATTATGTTTAAACATATTTATTTATTATTTTAAATATATTTTATTAAATTATTTTATTTATAAAAATTCTGCTTGATGTGTGAAACATTTACGTAGGATTTCTTAAGAACAATTTGGTTAATTAATATCATTCATTCATCAAACTTTTCTTGAAAAATGTTAAAGAAAATAATATAAATTCAGCACATTTTATTAAACTGTTGATAATTCTGCAAACATTTCAACAAAATTCCAAAGTGGATAAAGCTTTTTGACGACAAATGAATGAAACAATCTGAAACAAATATTGAAAGCGAAACAAAAGTTATTGCAGTCCACTGAAAAATACAAAATAAAATAGAGTTTTGTAGTGTTACCTCATTGCTTACTCATTAACCCAAAGTTAAATGATTGGATCGGTTCACACTTACTTGCTAGATATAAAAATAAATGTCATGTAACTACAGCTCGACTTTTAAGTTTCTAATGAGAAATCGTCCTTAAACATTTCACCATACACATCTTTCTGGGGAAACTTTCTGGTGAGATACTATTAACTATGAAAACACCACAACAAAGATGTTTGTTTATATAGGCCATAATATTATAAATTCAATTATATTTCGAATTTTATTAATTTAATATTTTTCCTAAAGTCAGAAAGACATAAAGCCAATCTGTAAGCAACATAAAACAATTTAAAGAAATTAATTTGTTTTATTGTAATATTGTTTTTAATTAATGTTGTTTATTATAAATGAAACCTGTGAAAGGAAATTGTTCCATTTGATCAGACTTAATAGTGCTAGCAATAATATCGAAATCGTTTTCAAATTCGACAACAGTTTCAAATATAATGAACTAGCCGAACCGTTGCAATGCCTCCATAAATGAGATTTAAAAACTATTTTCTAAAATCGTACCAATCCCTTCAAAAACACTGCATACTAAATACTATAGTATTCGCTCCAACAATTCATCCCGTTGTGGTTCATGGGAGGTATGTATATAAAATTCGAGTACTATCTAAACTTGAATACTTACTTAAGTAAAACTATTGTGGTGCGGTTATGTAGCTTTAGCTTCTCATTTTCGGATTCATTTCCCTAAAATAATTATTATTTTTTTAAATTTGTAAGACTATATACTGACAAAATTATATTAAACTGAGGCAAACTCAACATCTGCATATTAGGTGTCAATACCTCATGTTTTTTTTTTCAAGTTATTACCGTTGTATTGAAAGTTCATGCCAGAAAATTTTTTACTACAAATAAATTCTCAAAATATTTCAGTATTTCAAAACTTTATATTTCTTTATATTTCTAAAAGTGGGATGTCATGACTTCATCACTTCATGGTCATCGCTTACAAATATAATTAGACCTGGCTAACTGGATCTCTCAATTTTTTTATAAAGAACCTACGCAGGGCCCAGGATGACATCTTTCCATATTAATATCATGTATATCACATGACGCAATATGCTAAGAAAACATAGAACAATTTAAGAGGTGTGGCATAATTCATTTTTTATTAGGACAGCCACTTCCTCACAGTTTTTGCGGAATGATTAAGATCAAAGACAAATTTCTCTACACTATGTTAGTAAAAAAGCAAGAAGTATTGAACGAACTTCCTTCTTATAAGGACAGCGATGGAAAGCAGAGTATACTACAGTTATGGAGATAATGTTTTTCAAACTACTAGTTCCGATACCGTTTGACTTAAAGAATATACGCCCGATTACTGCCATTTGAGTGTACTATGTCTTGTGTTAAAAAAACGCTATCGTAGTGGGTGCAAATCTATCACGGTGTCAGCTATATGCCAATCGCTTAAAAGATCCAGTCATCTATCACACGTGAAAGACTAAAGCCAATTATAGCTGAGATGATTCGGCTTTATCAGCGTGGCTTCACCGCAGGTTCTAGAGAACACTCAAGACAATCAGATCAACACATACCATATTTTCGTTGAGTATAAAGCTGCTTCCGATAGTCTGATATGGCAGAAACTGTATGGAGTCATGATATTCCCGCATAGCTGACACACTTTTTTAGGATAGCCACTTTATATGCGCGGTATCCTAAGGACCGTGGCAATATTATATTATATTTTTATTTCTAATACTAAGTGCCTGGGTCAAACTCAATTATACTGTAATTAATTGAATTAACTATAGTGTAATTAATTGAAAGATGTGAATTTCTGAATATATTTTTTAAATAAGGTATTTGGTAGAGCAGTTGCCTGAGAGGGCGTGGTCTTCAATATAAGTAATAAAATTAATTAACTTTAGGCTGCGAATTAGGGATTACAGTGGAGAATAAAATTTTAATAGATTGGGGGGGAAGGTGCAAAAATGAGCGCAGCCATGCCACTTATTTTCGTTCTCAGGACGCATAATATACGGCAAATTTGTTCGAATGTGATATAATTGATTTTAAGATTTAAAAAAAAGAAATTTTTGTTAACCATTTATGTGGGAGGTACCACAAGAGGCGTGGTTAGTTGATTGAATTTCGTAACATATTACACAGAATTGCAATGCAATGTATTGGATTAAAACCTCAACTAAGACAGACGACAGATTAAAAATTACATTGGATTTGTTGAATTCTGAAAAATTGCTCAATTTGCATGGAAAGTACCAGAATATATATTGAGAGAAAGGGAACAAATTGAATTTCGGAAAATCGGTAAATTTGTAAATTAATTTACAGTTAACAATCCCCAGCCACAATCTAAAAAATATTAGGTTGTGCAAAGTTTTAGGAAGTTCCATCAGAATTTACGGCAGTTGTAGTGTTCACCAGCTAATCAGACAGACCGACGAACATTCCTCAATCGACTTAAAAAGTCTTGAAACGCATTTGGTCAAAATATACTTGATGCTTTAAACACTTAACTTAACATAACCGATATTGTTTCCAATAATGTATCATCACTTTGGAGAACTTGCTTTAAACAAAATTTTAGTGGTATGTCTACGTAATCTTTTTTTTAAAGTTCAGAAGATTCTAACTTAATATTTTTGCAGATAAACCACTCTACAGACGCATTCAAAAAGGAACCTTCCATTTTTAATAGGTATTAATTTTCCATTGACTTGAACAATTTTGAAATTCAACTGTGAAATTTGGAAATTTGTAAATAAATATCACGGTGAAAATTTTGTCCAAAACCACGATATGTCTAAATATAGCAAATTTCAAGATTTTCGTTATTGTCCTCAGCGATATGCGATGCTTATGCGATATAAGTTTTATGCTTTATTCTATATTTGCTTAGGAAGATTGCAATTTCAAAATCGATATTTATGCTTTTTGTGTTCCGCATTAATTCTTAACAGCTCCATAGCTGCATTATTGAATGTACAACAAGTCCCTATCTAATTTCTAGAGATTTTCATCTGAAACCCATTAGAATAAATGTGTTCTTGGAAGTTGCAAATATTAACATTTTCACTGAAAAAAAAAAACGGGCTACGGTACTGTAAGAGGCAATTTGCCCACACTAAATTCAGCTTTGGAAAATAGAATATTTTCAGTGATCCTTTAACAATTATAATATATATTCTTTATGTATTCATTCGTCAATTAAGCTGTATTAATATTATGTTATGTCATTTCATGTAAATCCGATAAAAATGCATCGGATCCAGAATAAATTATTTCGTCTTATCCAGTATGACTTAATTGCATACGCCAGGTATAATTGGATCAGGTACAGCATAAAATAGCCCTTAAATGAAATAGCCAGGCCTACGCCCAGATACAATGGGATCTAATAATACGAGTATAATAACATGTACTTGAAAAACAATCGAAAGAGCTTAGAATCGAACCTTGGCCCCTCCATCAGACGCTTTCCGATATTGTTGCACACTTGACACTTTATTGATGCAAGCAGTTTAATAGCCGCCTTGTCACTCGTTGTGGAAAATTGTTTGCTCCTCACTCGTAGGGTTGCCCAATATATGAATATTTTGTTAACCTGGGTGTCGAAAGACAAAATTCGTTTGTAGATTTTTAGGCGATTTTTTGTCTCGAATTTTTTGCCTTCATTTATCATGGTTGAAATTAGATGAAAGCGAAATAAATGGTGATTATTCAATCGTAGTTTTTTTTAAAAATCGAATAAAATACTCAAATTTGCATCATATATCATATATTATTAAAATCGGTAAATTGGTCTTTGCCATTCAATTTTTAAAGATAACTTCATGTAAATGTTGTCCGCGGCTCCGTCCCAAAATGTCCATTTGGAAGGGCCAATTTATCGTCACTTTTTCAAGCATTTCGGCCTGTATGGCACGAATAACGCGTGTTATGTTATCTTGTAAGGCTTCAAAAGTGTTCGGCTTGTCCACATAGACTAACGGCTTGACACAACCCCATAAGAAATAATCAAGAGGCGTTAAATCGTAAGATCTTGGGGGCCAACTCACAGGGGCAAATCGAGAGATAAGCTGCTCATCAAACTCATCCCTCAACATATCCATTGTTTCACGAGCAGTGTGGCATGTTGCACCGTCCTGAAGAAACCACATGTCAACCAAGTTCAACTCAACCAATTGGGGCAAAAAAAATCGCATATCATGGCTCGATGCCATTCGCCGTTGACGGTAACGTTTCTTTTATGGTAGTATTTGAAGAAAAATAGACCGATGATGTCACCAGCCCATAAACCACACCAGACTGTCGTTTTTTCGGGATGCATCGGTAATTCATGTATGGCATGTGGCTGTTCATCACTCCATATGCGACAGTTTTGCTTGTGTACGTATCCGTTCCGCAAGATATGAACCTCATCGCTGAACACAATTTTTCGATAAAACAACGGATTTTCATTGAGCTGTTGTAAGGCCATTCACCAAAAATTAGACGGTGTGATAGGTCATTCGTCATTCCATGATGAAATGGCAGAGTATACTGTACACTTTTCATTTTGATAGATGACTTTTGGACGCCATTACCAACCAGTGTTGCCAACCTGAAAAACGTAAATCTTAAAAATCGATAGTTGCCTAAATGCACAAATTGCGAATTAAATCTGTTAAATTTCGGAAAGCAGGCATAAGGTAAGTAAGTTCATCTGACTGAAAATTCTGTACTGCTTCTGTCCTTCTATCCCCACAAGAACTTTGTGCTGCGAATTTAAAAGCTATTTTCTGATGACAGTAGCAACAGCTTATACCATCATTAACATGGCATGATTGTGTATGTTACGTATGCGTGGATTTTACGATTTGTTTTACGGCATAGAAAATCTCCGAATAATATCAGTAGACAGTAAACACGTATTACGGATGGTTTGATATAGTTGTTTCTTTAGGTTGATGGATCATAACTAAGGTAAACTGTGAATTCGTATGCAGTGATTGGGAAAATTGTTCTCATAGAGATGTTTATATAACAGTTCGCTCTTATTCCAAGTATTAGGTTAAGTTAGTCATGTAGAATTTTAATTCAACTTATGTAAATGTAATATATGTGTATATACGAATATGCACATATATATGCGTTTATATAAAATCAGTGTTTTGCGAATATTTAAAACGTGCGGCTGTTTCTATTTTCTAAACTCCGTTCAATTTGTTGTTGGTTTTTCTTTATAATAGGCTCATTTGTCAACGTAGACGTATCGATAGATTTAGAGGTGTGTTCAAAAAATAAGGCGAATTTTCAAATTTCCCGGCTACGTACATTCGACTTTCGATTATTATTATTGTTTTTTTTTTTTTTATCTCGTCTCGAAGATATGTTGACGGTTTTATCCACATAGCATATTTAGTTTGTTTGTAAGAGGCATAAATAAGACAAGTGTTTTGCGTGTTCAGCGATTTTCTGCTATCGAAAAAAATGGATCAGAGTACTTGCATCAAATTTCGAGTTAAAAATGGAATTAAGTGCTCAAAAACACTTGAAATATTGACAGTGGCGTACGGTGAGAGTACTCTGAGTCCAAAAAATGTTTGCAAGTGATGCAAGCTTTTCACAGAAGGCCGAGAAGATGTGAATGACAAGACTCGCTCTGGACGCCCCAGCATATCTACAACTGATGAAAATGTTGAGAAAATGAAGAAAATTATTATGGAGAATCGTCGAGAAATTGCTGTGGATGTCAGCATATCGGTTGGCTCATGGCATGCAATCATTTCGGAAATTTTGGGCATGAAGCGTGTGCCAGTAAAGTTCGTTCTAAAATTGCTGTGTTGACTAAAAACAACGTCGCATGAGCGTCGCTCAGGAATAGTTGAATGACGCCAACGATGGTCCAAATTTGCTTAAAAGGGTCATAGGATATGACATCAAATGGGTATAAGGTTATGACATCGTCCCAATGGAAGAGTCCAGGAGAGCCAAGACCAAAAATAGCACGCCAAGTTCAATCAAATGTCAAGGTTTTGCTCACTTTGTTTAATTACCATGGCGTAGTGCACCACAAGGTCGTAAGGTAAATAGGATTATTACCTTCAAGTTATGCGCCGTTTGCGTGAAGTAATACGAAAAAAATGCCCGAAATTGTGAAATAAAAATTCATGGCTTTTGCATCATGATAATGCACCTGCTCACTCATCTTTGCTTGTGAGAGATTATGTGGCCAAAAACAATACTGTTGTCATGCCTCAGCCACCGTATTCACCCCCTGCGACTTTTTACTGTTCCCAAGATTGAAGAGACCCTTGAAAGGACAGCGTTTTGCGACGATTGAGGAGATAAAATCGTAATCGCCGATCACGCAAAACACTTACATGCTATATGGATAAAACCGTCAACATAT
>JAHXMU010000481.1:2213347-2272442 GCA_019455685.1 Philornis downsi
AAAAAAAAAATAATAATCGAAAGTCGAATGCACGTAGCTCGCAAAATTTGAGAATTAATCTTAGTTTTTGAACACACCTCGTATATTTAATATAATTGGTGAAGCCCTCGAAGAATGCATTGAAAATGGTCATATTGGGTCCAAGTTTCAGTGTAGCTCTCATAAAAATGAGATGTTCAAGCGATGTGTTATTACTTTTTAAATGTTAAGTCTCAAGGTGTGATCACCATCTTGACTAGCATGACATGACGCTGCTGCAACAGAATTCGTGGCATCTAATCTCCACGATGCGATGAATAATTATATCGCAAACAAAATAATACAGTTGTAGCACTTGAACCTAAGCATTTCTAAGTGTTATAAGTTTTTCCTTTTTTATCATTGCGTCAAAGGTAAGTTGTGTTATATTTCTACTTTTAGAGCTTTGCTTAACTGCCAACATTTTCCCTAACAAAAAAAAAAAAAATATATATATCTGCAAAACGGCCGCTAATAACAGACTTTGTAACAAAAACAAAAAAAAAAATTCTTCATTTGAATCAAGGCCGACGGTGGCGTGATAGTTATACGTAACTATAGTTACCATTATTGCAGATTCAACCCCGCCTACGGATACTTATATTTATTTATATAATATAATATATACTTATATTAGTATTTAAGCGGCGGCAATGTATCTGACGAACATGTCGTGTATTCGAGTATACTTCTATATTCGTAAATATTTATTTGTGACGTTTGAAATCGTCCTTAAACTGTAGGTGCCGTTGAGTGAATCTAAAAATAGAATGCATGTAAGCAAGCTCACTGAATGTGAGAAGCTCTCCCACATCTCGTTCGTGGGATGCAAGGGAATTTGTTTGTGCTGAAATTTCATTCTTCGCAAATTTTTTTTTTTTTTTTGTAATAACAATTAATTAATTATTTGACTAATAACAATTAATTGTACTTAGGTGGCGCACGAATCATGCTATAAACACAAAACGGGAACCAATGGGAACTGTTATTTAAAGATGTTGAAGGAATTTTTTCACCCAAAAATTTGCCGAGGATGTACCCGCTTGAACAGTATTTGGTTCCAGCAGGGTGTAGCAACTGCACACATAGCCAGACAATCAGTCTGGCCAGAAAATTTCCGCTGGCCCCCCAAGGTTACCTGACCTGACTGGACCAGACATTTTTTTACAAAATGAAACCAAAGAATTTTACTAAATTGAAGCTGTCCATTAAAACAATAATTGAGGCGATCCCGACTTCAACCCTTCAGGCCGAAATGAATATTTTTCTGATCAGGTATCGGATATGCGTGAATGAGCATGGACGTCAGTTACTGTCTATAATCTTCAAAACTAATGTTAGTATAAAATAAAATTAAATTTTCTATACAATACGAAAAAATCAATGAAATACATTGATTAAAAATAAAGTTATTTGAACTTCTAATCCTAGCACAATTGGTGCGCCATCTCTTATGTAAAATGGATTTCATTATTCTTTTTTGCACGGTTTTTTTTTTTTTTTGAAAATATTTGGAGTTTTATCATCTTCCACGATTTTTAAAAGCTGTGAGACATATCCCCAAATTTACCATACATCACATTTATTTCCTTATACGATTATTTTGCACGGGTTTTTAAGGAACATGTACTCGTATATCGAATAAAAAACGAGTTGAGTGTATTCTTAATATGCGGATGGTGGCATACGAGTATAACATTTGATATACCTATAATAACCAGTAGAGAAATCTTTTTTCATTGCTGCAAAAAATACTCTGAATTAAAAATATATAACAGATGTAAGTTGTAACTTTGTGAAGTCCTCTATTTAGGAAATGTAGACTAACCGATTATTTGCAAATCGGCCAGTTTGCATATGTGGTGCCCCAAGGAGCATGACAGTATAATTTAATGCGAGCTCAATTATATATATTGCAATTTAAGCAAATCAAGGAATATATGAGTTAAATAAAGTCAGTTGATTTAGAGAACGACTGGTCATTTCGTCGGCATTTTCATGTTTTACCCAGCATTATAACGCAATGCAATTAACGAGAATTTAAGCAACTTTAAGCTTCGAATCAGCGATTACAGTGAAAATCAAATTTCGATAAATCGAATAATTTGTGTGGGAGGTACCACAATGTAATGTGACAACGTCGCCCATTTTCGTCGTTAGAGCGTAGATTACCAAATGCAAAATATGTGGCAAATTTGGTCGAATTTGGTATAGCCGATTGGAAGTAGGAATATATGGGTTAAAACGATCATTTGCATGGAAGGTACCAGAAGAGCCGTGGTTAATTGGCCGATTTTTCTCCTATATTGTAGAGAATTATAAATCAATGTAATGGATAAAAACATAGATTACTCAGCAGACTAATTAGAATCTGCGGAGGATTGGTTGAACTGCGCAAAATCGGTTAATTATTATGTGAGGCGCCAGAACGGGTGCGGCAATGTGCTCCGTAGTTTTTCCGATACCCTACTTTGACAAGCGCACAACGTGTGAAAAAATTTGACTTAATTTAATACAAGCGTTTGAATAAATTAAGTAAATTAAGCGTTTGAAGGGGGGTACTAGAAGGGGTACCAGTAATTACCAGTAATTATGAAATGATGGGAGGAACAAAAATGTGGGTTGGTACAGGTTACGAATAAGGAATTACAGGAAGAACATTGAATTTCGGATAGCCGGTCAATTTGTAAGCGATACACCAGAAGGCGAGGATAAATTTAGCCGATTTGCAATCCCCGGCTACAGTCTGGCAAATTATTGTGCGGTAATAAGTTTTAAAAATTTCCATGAAGGTTTATGGTAGCTATCGTGTCCAACAGCCAGCTATTAGAATATTCGCTCTATTAACGCATTTGGTCAGAAGATATTCTGTACTTTACATGACTTTGGGTGCAAATTTTTGGTCGTTTCAAATGACATATATATTCATTCCTCCAGTTGAAGGTATGGAAAGTGTATGGCATAGTAGAAGACTTATTAGATCTCAGATATCTTAAATGAAATACATTCCAGAAATTTTTATTGTGGAAGACCGTTTTCCTCATCCGTTTTCCTTTCCAGTGGTAACTGATACCCAAGTCATAATTTGGTAGCTCAATTGGAATGTCGCATACAAGTTTGTAGTATTGACATAAGTCAACCTTACACCTTCAAATTTGAATTAGCACATGTGCCATTTATTACAACTTATTGCGTTGGTGCATTTTTCTCCATATTTTCACAGATCACCATATAAATGATTCAAGTACAATTTTACTACCTATTGTTTTGGCTGCCTTAAATAACACTATCCTAGGGTAATTTGATAAGCTAAATACGAATTTGTAATTGGGTTTTCTCTATCACGTTAGGTTTTCCAGATACAAAAAAATGTTTTTATTCGTTTGCCATATAAAAAATCATTAGTTTAAGTTTAGTTTAGTTTATTTAATAACAAAAATTTAATAATAATAATTAATGAAAATGTGGGGAACTTTCAGGTTTCCTGCAGCGAAAGGTTGCTTTGGTTTATATTTGTGCGAGCCCGAAATTTCACAAATAAATTTGTAGTACTTCTCACAAATTACAGACTGAAATATAAAGAAAAAAAGAAAACACCACGAACTAGAATGTTGGAATTGAACGATATCTTCTCATTATTTGAACTTAAACAATTTGTGCCGAAGCTGACCAAATGAACTAGATTGTATGAACTCACAGTGAAGTGAAGTTTGGTTTTAAATTTTAATAGTAACAAAGTGACGAAGAGAGCCTATAAGACCGACCGTAGCCATCTTTAGAACAATCGTTAACACACACCACTCAAATTTTCATAGTCTAAGTTGATGTGTGAATTACGCGGTCAAGCCATGAATTTTCGGCGAATTAACATTAAGGTGGCCAGGCAAATAGTAAACTAGGGTGAATATGAAAATGATCAAAAACACCGTAGTAAATTTTGGCATCAACAATTAGTTTGAAATCAGTGTATTTTCAAAAGTGAATAATAATAATTCAGTAACAATTTGTCTGTAGTTTTTACGCTTATTGTTTCCTAGAAAACTGTTCATGATGCTCTTGAAAGATTTCCACTCTGAATATTCTTCCTCCAATAAACATTGTGAAAAATTGTCACCAGTCAATAGCTTTGATTTTAGCACATGAGATTTTAGGAAAAAACGCTAACAAATATTTAAATGCTGCACCATCTTTGCCCTGAGCTTTGGCAAAGTTATTAAGGCGAAATAAGAACGTCGTTTGAATCAATTAATGGTTTATTTGAAATGTTTCGTTTTTCTGGTGAATATTCAGTTCTTTTTGGCTACTCTGTTCTAACGTAATGACGACATTAGCGCGACCATCCCATGAACAAAGGAAACTACAATATTTTGTGAAACCTTCTTGCGTACCAGTGGACAGCCAAGTGACCTAAAACAGATTAATTTACAGATATTAACGATGGCTGTACTATATGTACAAAGAAAATTAATCAGATGTCGTTGTACAATTGGTACGAATGGTTCTTCATCCCCATTATGCAAAAGAAGAGCCTGTGCTTCAAACCGTCAATAAATAATTTCCATTCAGTGTTATCATATCCCTGATTCATTTTTTGAAATAAACCATCAGCATCAGTACAGCGTAGAATGCTGATTTTTTTCCAAAATATGCAGCCAATTCCAAGCTTCTATCTCTATAGATTGTTACTTTTGTCCCAAATGCAAGATGCTTCCACTGCTGCAGGCGTGAAGCTAGTAATTCTACATCTTGCTTCGTTAAATGTAAATCCCGAATAAGATCATTCAGCTCAGCTTGAGTCACTAAATGGCGTTCATCATCAGCATGATACAAACTAGCACTGCTGGTGAAAGATGTTTCGGGCTCACTGCTCGAAGCACTGGGGATGACAGATAATGGATCATGTGATGGACGTTGAGCTGGTTTGGGAACCGATGGGACATTCGCGTAAGTACTATTTTTTCGATTTTTCATGTTGAATCCATTAACTTTTGTTAAACAGAAATAGCAACCTCCAAAGTACTGGACTTGAAAAATAGAAACAGATCTTCTTACCACTTGACCACTTGTATAAAACAATTCTGGAACTATTGGAAAACATTGCGACACCAGAATAATGTAAATATGCATATTTTAATGATTCTGATATTGTATATCCCTTTTTTTCAACCAAATATTCACAACACACAAAGCAAAAATAGCTTGAATCAGTAACACACGATCTTCCTGACATGCTTAAACGTTACTATTATGAGGATTTGGAATAAATGTGGGCTTCTGTCAAATTAATAATTGTGAAATTGTAGTGTCAGTATTTTTTTTTTTACAGTGTTGCCAGCATGCGATGAAAATGAAAAAGACGTTGTAGTCCAATTTTTATGCCAGATTCCAATTCAGCGCACTTGGATCGGTTAAAAAACATGCTTCGTTTCAGTAGTCAATGTATTTTCAAATTTGTAGACCAGTGTAATGGTATAAAGTGCATTTTCAAACAATTTTCTACTGTCACTCATTTCCACTAATTCAACAGCACATGTGGCCAATAAGGTTTGCAACGTTGTGGGCATGATGAGTATTCAACTCAACTCGCACTTCGTTACTTGCATGTGTGACGCCTGGATTAATACCATCATATTTTTATTTTAAAAACCATATCATTGTGTCATTTGGGCGAAAATCCCACACATATAAAATTAATTGTTTGTATATTTGTATGTTCGTATGTTTGCATCTTTCTTCGTAATACGAATCAAAACTAATGGGCCGAATGCCATGAATCATCATACAAGTTAATTAAGTTATTAGCAATTGTAAAATTGTCATATACCGTATTCGACTGAGGTTGAAAAAAGGGCGTGGCACCAAATTGCAGACACAAAAATGCGAAAAAGTAGACGGTGCAGCGAAATATGTGTCAGCAAAAGCAGTGAGTTGCTATCAATCACGAAATTAATAACAATTATGTTATGTTATGATTAGGAAAGGGTACTGACACCGCCCACACAACTAAACGATTTATATGTTCATACCGCATGAACTGCTACGGGTATGGATGGATACAGGAGATGATACGCGCGCTTTCGATATAGAAATCAACATTTCCAAACAGAAAAGGGTAATACCACATTTCCTTTTGGAAATGAATGAAATGTTAAGAGCTATGATTGGAGAAAAAGAGAGACTATACAAAAATTTAAGTGGCCATATGTTATAAACCAAAGAGGTAAATACATAATTGTGATTTGTTACGTATGCTATTGGTATAGAAGCAATAATATCTAGGAACAGTGGTCGAAGAGATGGCGTTGTGGAATAAAATTCATAACATTGTAATAATAATGAAATATCCACCGAACAAAATTACATAAGAAAAACATTCACCATTCTATTTAAGGTGAAATATGTTTTTATAGTGACATTAAAATCAGTTTATCTATATATACCATATTGTTGTTTTACTGGCGGATTCGATCCAAGCCATAGCTTTAGAATCACGAAAGCTTGGGTATACTCGTGCATGCCATTTACGGAATAGGCCCACTATGAGAATGGGTTTTGCAAAATTCGTAATTTAAGGACAAAAACAGGGTAAAACAACAAATCAGGTATCAACGCCCAGATCAATAGGATGTAGCTCTTACACATAAATTAACGTCCATATTCCCGTTCTAGATTAGACACGAGATAAGAAAAGACTTGTTTTTTCAGAGTCCGTGTCTCTAGGAGGAAAAACGGCTTAAGAACTTAACTTTTGAAAAGTATTTCAGAAAGAAAAAACAGAATGAAGACAACAAAACCGATGGTGTCGTCTAGTCCAAAGTGCTGCATTGATAACAAATTCGAATTATTGGGAGGTCAAACCGTTGAAAACAGAATAGTAAGAGTTGACATAAATACTCTTCCCAGCAATAGTAAATAGATTCTAAAGCAATTAAATTTGTGATCTATTTTTATTTACATTCATGCATAGGAAGTGGATACTTCCTAGTGCTTTACAAAACTTAGTATTGGAGTACCGGTTTTCACTCAAGCACTCATTTCAGAAACCTCAGAATATATATTTACATATATATATACTTATATATATGATTGTCAAATAAAATAATTCGTTTACCTGATCCATTTTGGACAGAATGACAAAAGGTGTATTATGGATAGATTTAACCGATTATATCATAAAATCCTTCTAAATGTGTCGTTTTATGAGATAAAACTTTTGGCAGTACTACATTTTTAAAATAATTATTTTATTTTAATTTATAATTTAAACAGTTCCAGTCAAACATAAGTCTTCTTGTTTGAAACCATACCATAAGAACTCTAGACGAAATAAAACTTTTTTCGGGTATTAAAATCGCCTACAGATGGCAGATGTTAACGAAATGAAAGCATGAATATTCGTTTTTGCTATGCACTTGCACATACCTATTGGTTTGCTGTAACCAGCACAGAAATTTCACCCAATGCGCCGAAGTGTAATTCATTTTCATTCTCAGTACTAAATGCTAAATGCGAGCCAATTATATTGAATATAGTGCAATTAAATGAAAAATACGAATCTAGGAATATGAATATAAGATGAATTAGGTAATTTTTATGGGAGGTGCCAGAGAGGGTGTGGTCATTTCGTAGCTTTTTCACACTTCAATGCATGAGGATTTAAGCAACTTCAAGATTCGAATTAACTGTTACAGTGAAAAATGAAATTTCGACAAATCGAATAATTTGACAGGTAGCAGAATGGGAGTGGCAGCATCGCACATCCGCCCTAAGGAAGTAGATTTGCAAACGTACCAGAACAGCTGATTGCAAGACGTGGAAGTAAGAATATGTAAGTTGAAATGGTTATTTGTATAAAAGGTACCACAAGGGGCTTGTTTTTATCCCATATTGTTGAGAATTATAAACTAATATTATAGATAAAAATCTCGATTACTACAGCTGACTAATTGAAAATTGCAGAACATTGATTGAATTTCGAAAGCTGAACAATTTTTATGCTATGTACCAGAAGGGGAGATCGTGGCAGGGGATTGTAAATAGGACGCTTGGCCCACCTCATCTGGAACCTTCAGTACAAATTGAGACTTTTCCGAAATCTAATTTTTTTTCTGTAAGACCTAACTTATATATTGCGGCAACATATATTTTAATCCAATATATTTGTTTACTACTCGACAGAATTTTGAAAAATGTAACAATTAGCAGTGTCCCAACCGCCTGTTGCTAATGCTTTGCAAAACTTGTGGAAAATCGACCACGTAGGCATACCCCTTTTTATACCACCCGCACAGCACAAACAGATTACACCCTAATGTTCTGGGCTTCATATCATTCAAGTCGTGGCACTGAATTTAATCCAATTTGGTAAATATCATGCATTCAATAAACTTAATTCTGTAATCCAATATACATAGTACCTCCCATACAAGTTTAATATATTTACTTTAATTCCTATTTAATTCCTACATCTTTGGGTTGGCGGGCTCATGGAGCTTTAGTCGCTATGAATCACTTCGACGGGAAGCATCGCGCATTTTGCGTGCGCGCATTTTACGAGAACTCTCGTTCATATATTGCTACTAGGCGACTATATTGTGCTGAATATGGACTACGGCGAATTAGTGAAGCTCCGAGTGCTCATTTAATTAAAATATGGGTAAAGCGTTTTGAAGAGACCGGTTCAACATTTAAACCACAAGCAAATGGTCGCCCAAAAACATCTAGGACCGAAGACAATGTTGAGAGAGTTATGGAGTCAGTACTAGGAATCACACATCAAATGACTCCATTTGGTGGTGAAGCAGATGTTCCCTGGCAGACAGATTTCGAAAAGAGGTGATATCCCATGACCCCCACGTAGTCCAGACTTGACGCCTCTTGACTTTTTTTGTGGGGATACCTCAAACACAAAGTCTACAGTAATAATCCAAGAAACATCGTTCAGCTCAAGGAGAATATCCGTGGTGAAATGGCAGCCATTACACCAGTATTACGGAAGAAAGTTTTCAATAATTTTCGTTTGCGGTTAGAGGAGTGCCGTCGTAGAGAGGGTCACCATTTAGATGATGTTATTTTTAAAAAATAAACTCCATTTATTACTCTACAATGCCTTAGATTTATTTTAACCATACCTTTTGTATTTATTTTTTAATCTATCTTTTAAATATGCACGTTCTATTGCGCCACCCTGTATATCTGGAGGTTTTCATACAGGTCAAATCATCTAATTTAAACCATATACATATGTATTCCTAGACTCATATCTCTCATTTAGCACATAAAGTCCTATGTAATTTAGCATGTATCACGCTTCTAGAAATCTCGGTTATGCGAAAATAAAAGGTTTCTCTATAATGCCTGAACGGAAGACAGAAAGTTTTAATAACTAAGTTCAGTAAATTATAATCTAGCTTCTTTTATTGCACGTTTATTCAGACCATATGTTGATAAGAGCCCAGCTTTCAGGATTGAATGGAAGACTTGAATGCAGGAGCATGTGAGATATATATCAGATAATTTTTATGGGAGGTGCTAAAAATGATAGGCTTTTTCGGTCATTTATTTCATGTTTTACCATGGCTTGCGATTAAAAGCTTTTGTCAAAAACTTATGTTACTAAAATCTACGCAATTTAGATTACCACAGCATTCGTGTTAGATGTGAGAGAAAATCATTTAATTTTAGGGAATCATTCAATTTGTATGGGTGGTACCAAAAGGGGCGCGACGATGTGTTCCATTTTCGTTCTTAAACACTATCTCAGCAAATCCTTAGCGTGTATTAAACCCCACTGAATTTACTGCAGCCGGATAGATGACCTCATTTGTAACTCTCCGATATTTCGGGAACGCCACGTTCTGGGTGTTACAGTTTTATCGTTCCAAATGATAATATAGAAAAAAGTATGATAAAAGTATGACAATATAGAAAAAAAAGTATAGATAAAAGTGATGCAGCCGAAAAATAGTTTGAAAACAATCGCGTTGTTTTTTTTTTAAGAATTTGTCAGTTTTTTAAGAACAAAGTAAAACGCCGTAGGCAGAAAATGAATTTAAAAAGTTGCGCACTTTCATTAAATGCCAACCTCTACGTGAAATAGCTCCAGTATGAAATGCATTAACCGCAGAAGAACAAAATATCTCCAGTTTTAAACGTTTTTAACGCAAAAGAATGTTATCGGTTTTAAGTCAAGTTCTGTTTTGTTTTATGTGGGGATAATATGTGTTTTATAAGTACCGGTTGATTAGAAAATGCGTAATGTTAATGTATTTAAATAAGTAGATTGACTACAAACAACGGAAGCGTATACTTTTTGTTTGTTATTTTAACAAACAAACAAACAAATTTCTTTAAATGACAATTTGAGAAAACTTTCACCTATGACGCTGTTTCCTTTTAAGTACAAAATGATTGCAAAATGAATAATTTTACAGGAGAGCAAAAACACATTTCATACATACAAGTATTTAAATATTAACAGCTGAAATTTCAATCTAACATTAAAGGACAAAAAGACAACTTCTTTAGTCAAAAAAATTAAAAATAAAAGCCAAAATCACCTAAACTGAAATAAAGTTATTCTTTTTACCCTGTATTTTCTACTCTTCAGCAGACATAAGTTGTTTCGTCAAAAATAAAATGGATAGCAGTTTGGATTGCTAAATTGATATAATAAATGTAAATTTGTAGTTATATGATGTGAATTGTTATGCCAAATACGAGACAGCACACAAATCGTGCTACAGACACAAAACGTAATAATTTTTTACCTGTGTGAGTAATAGGCTTATTTTTTTTCATTTGGCAGGTTACAATTTGCATATTTTAAAGAGAATGCTTGTAATGAAGCGGTACCATGTTTTGCAGTCCTTCATTTCCGTCCAAAGGGAATTTAGATGGAAGTTTGGCGGCACTCCCCCGAGCAGATGGACCATTACGAGATGGGTAAACATGTTTGCCGAATCTGGGAGCATCGAATGAAGACCGTACCAACGAGATGCCTATGTTCGGGTTCAAGACACAGTCGCGGCTATAGCATCGTCAATTCGCGCAAATCAAAGTATTTCCGCTCGAAACTTATCGGCGCAAATTGGAGTTAGCAGATGGCCATTACAACGTATAATTCATGGTGAATTAAACTTGTTTTCGTACAAAGTCCAAACTACAAGTAAGTTAAACCCTCTGGATGTGCCTAGTCGTTTGGAATTTTGATAAAAAAAAATGATTGAAATGGCCGAAGAAGACAAGTTGTTGTTATTTCTAATTGCTTGTTTATGTCTGATGAGGCCCATTTTAATCCAAACGACTGTGTAAAAAAGCAAAATCGCCGTATATGGAGTGAATCTAATCCTGAAATGCTGCATGAGAACTGCAACCAGAGCGAGTCAGTGAATGGTGCGCAGTTTCATCAAGGAGCATTGCGGTAACTGTGAATGGGGACCGTTATTTGGAGATGTTGCCCTCAAGGTCACCTAACCTGACTGCACCAGACTTTTTTTTATGGGGTTATGTCAAGTAAGAGGAATTTGACTGAATCGAAGCAGTCGAATAATTGAGGCGATCCTGACTTCAATGATTTTCTTATCAGGTCGCATATGCGTGAATGAGCAGTTAGGTCACCTACGGTCTATCGTATTCAAAACCAAATAGTTATATAAAATAAAATTATATTTCCTATGTAATGAGGAAAAAATAAATTAAATACATTGATTAAAAAACTTATTTATACTTTTGATTGTAGCACAATTAGTGCGCCACCCTGTATCATTAGAGTACAGTATTTACATTTTAAAATAGGTTGATTTGATGGCCCCGGTATCATTTAATTTAGATCGGCTGGAAAAACGACGATTTTACAGAAAAATCCGCATTCAAAACTTATATTAAAATATTAGAATATTCTCCCATTTCGACAAAAATTGGTTAAAAAAACGAGCACATTTTTAAAATCTGTATCACTTCGGATAACGAACAACCCCAATGATAGGAATTGTCATTTGCTACGACTTGTTTTGTTTATACAACTAAGCTCTATTACACAATTTCAGACCTTGTAAAACCCGCAAAATTGTCTGTTATAATTTGTAACAGACTGCGTACTCACATCTGAAGCTTTTAAATGACAATGGCCAACAGCAAGGAAGTAATAGATTATTCGTTAACAATGGCTTATTGTCGATTAAATTGGCTACAGGGTTTCCTGCGTAATATGAAACAAATTATTGCGATGTTTCATATAGAATAAATAGAAATTATTGCCAAATAACTTAATCACGTCGAATTTTGAAAAACTTAATTATGTTAAATTTTACACTGAAAATAATTACATGATTAAAGCATACGCAAAAAGATGGAGTTTTGCAAGGGAAATCGCGTCTCATAAGCTCCGTTTGGATGACAGCATCTGATTGGAATTGTTCAGAAGGCTATGGACTTTTTAGATATATCCCATTGACCGAAATACTAACAAAATAGTGAAAATGTAAACAAAAATAGGTGTACAAAATTCAGTAAGGTGAACTGACTTACTCTAACCTTCACCTTATCTCCTCCCTCGTTTTTAAGGAAATATGCTGGGTGGCAAAAGAGGCGAAATTACAACATACTCAAAACGTTAAAATTATGGAAGTGCTAAATCTTTTTTTTTTTTTGTTTTGCTAAATCGGCTAATTTATGTGGGAAACACACTAATCGATTAATGTTAAATTATACTGACTTTAATGCTATCAAGTGCAAAACAGAAATTTATTATTTAAATTTGGTAATTTGTGTGTGGGATATCCATCCAAATTGAATTTGGGCACGGAAAATTAGGCGCGGATCATGCTCTCATGCAAATCTAATACAAACGGATCTGTGTGACTTGAAAACTGTTCACGCCGTAGCACCCTATTAGATAATCTGATTTTGACCACATTCATACTACTAGATACATATGTTTTTCATCTTTGGTTAATGGATCTACAGGTATCGAAATTAAATCCCATTCCGGTATCGTGTTGAATAGTAGATCACCTCTTAGATTTGCAACAATTTTTACTTTACTTTACTTTTTACTTTTAACTTTACTTTTTGAAATCCCATTTTCTTTTATTTTCTGTTTCACCAAACTTTCTTAATATTACATTTGCGTCTCGCCACCAAAAAACTTTATCTTACACGTGTAAAAAATTTAAATATGTTAAGCAATTTTTTTGTTTCTGATTTCTTTGTTTCAAATTTCTGATTCTTGAATCAAATATTCTAATGGTTTCGCCTCTTGTTATAATTAACTTAGTTTCAGATTTAAAAAAAAAAAACAAATATTTTCTTTAAAATGCGTCAAAAATTTGTCTAAACTATTTGCTCTAAACTATCAGAATAATTAATGAAATTTCGATTTCTACTCAGATCTTTTCCTGCTCTATTAAACTTAGACACATTTTTGAGTATGAGTATTTTTGAGACGGACATTTTTCAATGCAAAATTCTTTCTCCCAAATATTATAAAAAATACTAACTATTTGCTCAAAACATAAATTTGTCTTTGTTTCAACAATTTCCGTTAAAACCCCAACATTTGGCACCAATGGCGACGGCCAATCAGGTTAAATTCACTAACACCCTGCGGTTTCAAGCCACTGGTTTAAGAACACAATTAAAAAAAAAAATAAGAACTCCTTTTCACCTACTTCGTCCATTGGACGAATATGGATATATCCTGACAGAGACTTAGCAGAAATTAAGACATGCCAAGTTTCAACTTCTAAGTAGTTTCGCTGATTTATGACAGAATTTGTGCCTACTAGTCAGCAGCCAGGCAGACAGATTACATTTCATACTGGACAAAATAGATTTTTAATTTTGCAGTTCTCTAATGTACTTGTATATCTAAAGTATTTAAAAACCTTCAACGGCTTTACACATGCTGGCACTATTATGTTGCATACTATGTACAATGATGAGCAAGTCATCCACTTTTTGAGTTTCCAACCTTGGTTGGAAGCAGATACAGAAATTTCAAAAAGATAAACTGATTTACGTATGCAAAAGCTAGGGTATTATGAGGAATTGTTTGCATTGCCACATTTACAATAATTTGCATTCGCAGTTTGCTAAAAGCCTAATGCTTGCTAACTTACAGTGAATTTAATGCAATTGAATGAAGAATGTAAATCTAGAAATATATGAATAAATTAGACAATTTGTATGGGAGGTACCAGAAAGGGCGACTTTTTCTACTGCAGTACACGAGTTAATAAATAAAATCTGTAAATAGGTCTGTTTATAATGGACGTACCAGGATGGGGTCAGTAATGCGCTCATTTTCATTCCTAGAACTAGAATTTGTAAACACACGACGTGTACTAAATTTTTCTGCATTCACCGCAAGTGTTTGAAAGATATGAAGCTAATATTTGAATTAAAGATATAAAGCTAATATATGAATTAAATCAGTCAAATATATGGAAAGTAACAGATGGGACCGGATTACCTGGTTGATTTTCTCAAATTATGCCAGATATAATAACGCAATACAACAAACAAAAACGTAGATTGCCATAGTCTACGTATTAGAAGATTTAAGAAAATAATTGAATTTCGGAAAGTTCTAGTGATTTAAAAAAAAGTCTTTTGTAAGAACTCCCATAGAGATTTAACATTGTGTTATTTTCATGATTGTGTTTATATTTGCGTTATAGTGATTTTTTATATTGACAATTTTTTTCACTTTATGGCCATTTCTTTACGAATTTGCGAACTGATATCATTTGTTATGTGAATTTCAGCGATTGGTAGAAGTCCTTGGTGAAGGTCAAAAATTGTGTTATTTTCATTATTTGACGCCCCGCTCCTGAGCTACAGTGTTTGTAATGATAGTTGCACATTACCCATGAGTGCGATTTTGACACTTTGACGATTTTTGTTTCAAGAGTAAAATGAAACGACGATTTTTCTTCCTCAATAGTTTTTTGTGATCTTTCTCCACGAAAAGGAATGTTTTTGAGTTGATAATTTTTTCTTTGTCATACAATAACTGTAATAATTTTTAACTTGAGCAGTTTCCTAGTTTGCGTTTATTCCCCAAATCAAGAAGCCTGAAAGCAGTCTAGCCGATTTTTCTGTACTATATCAATGAGCACTCTCATTTTAAACGTAATCAGAGACGTAACTCAAAATGTAAAGATGCAATGCTGAAATGTAAATTTTTGATACAAATGAGATACATATGTAGAATTGGGTAATTTGTTGAACAGTACAACAAATGTGTTTAGCTTAAGTCAAAATTTGAAATAGTCCAGAAAATGTAAAATCTAAAGTTACAACTGGCTTGGAACTACATCACAAAATTGATCTTATATCATAATATCTTTTGACGAAATGCGTTTCAGGATTTTGGAGTCAATCTGGCGATGTCCCTCTGCCTGTGTGGCTCAATGGATGGTAAATACGTTATATCGATTCACCCTTTCTGGTGCCTCCTTTCTGGTACCAAATTGACCGATTTTTCGAAATGCAACTTTCACGCTGTAACTTTTCATCTGTAATAAGCAGCAATCTAAATTTTGGTCCATTGAATTGCATTACAATTCCACGGAAATTTAAAAAAAAGTGGGCCAATTAACGTAAAAAAATCACGTAACCATGTCCCTGCTGACACAAATGACGAGCTTAACTCACATATTCTTCCGTACATATCTTCCATTCGGTTGCCCGAAATTCGATCAAATTTGTAATTTCTAGAAACCGAAATAGGCGACGTTTTCATGTTTATCGCAATTTCAATTTACATTCTTACCCTGAACTTATTAAATTCTAATTAATTACTTTGTTAATAAAAATGCGAACAAGTCGACTGAATCTGCTACCTCCCATACAAGTTATCTTACTTAACTTACATATACGTAGATTTAAATTATTTTATTCAATTGCTTTATATCCATTATATGTAGTTAATGTCGCATCAGAAATGCCACGCTCCGTAGCGTACCACACATGAAAATTATCTGATTTAGCAAAGATTGGAGTTCCTCCTCGTTTAGTCGTTAATTTAATATTATTAAAAATTGTTTCATAGTTCTCGTTTCTAGTTGACTTTCTTAATAAATCTCGTATGATACTCACTAATATTTAATGAGATATGACCATTTAATTCGTTAAGTTGTGTGGGCGGCGTCAGTTTCTAATCTTAACCGAACTTAGCCTATGATAATTTCGTGATTGGAAGTGATTTGCTATTAAATTTTTATGTCGATTAGACAGACACTTTGGCTGTTAGTTGGCATTTTTTATAAAAGGTGATTACATATTTTCTTCTATTTTCTTCGGGTGGGACAATGCCCTTTTATCAAACTTAATCTTATATAACAAATGACTATTTCGTGGTTGGTAAATGACTGTTGAATTGTTATGATGAATATACGGTCCATTAGTTAGACGTCTATTCGGAGTAAAGACACAAATATGCAAACTTTTTATAATGACTTTTTAACTTTTTATTACGCTGTTTGTTTATAATTTTTGATTAAATGAAAGAGAATGGATTTTATATTGATAAGTATTTTATTCAATAACGGCAATTATGTATAGAACACAACATCAGATAAATGTCCGCCTCTTTTAGCCTCACAAATGCGAGCCCTTTTGAGCACATTTCTCATTACATTCTCACACATTTCACGCGGTATTTCATTCATTTCGAATTGATTCGAATGGATTGTTTTGAACACTTTCTTGAGCAACAGTAATGTTTTCAGCCGATCTACAGACCCTCTTTCTTTGAAATCATTCACTACACGATAAATAGTGCGTCTTGTTGGCACGTTGTTTCTCCCGAAAATTTCACGTAACTTTCTCACTGTTACAGTAATCGATGATTGATTTTGATAAAACTTTTTTACGATTAAAATACGTTGATTTATCGAATATTTTTCCATTATAAATTTGCCACGTCTCTACTTCACGACTGCCAAATTTGAACCGTTAAGACTAATGTTTACCAAAATAGCGGCGAAAGAAAGTAGTACACCTTCCCGACGGATATCCTGTATTTATATACATATATAGATATATATAGATTTGCGAAGTTAAAGTATCAGCTTAATATAAATAAATAACGAAAATATGTATCGAAATTAAAAATCACAATTTAGGGATTTTGTTCCGTTCTTAGGAATTTTGTTTTTGTCCACATTTGTTGCAGCCGGTATACCTGAATATATAATAATTTCGGACAGTTCTTCTCGTTCTTTGTGAAATTTTATATATTTCAAAAACGCAATTGTTATAGGGAACAAAAAACTGATTTGTTCATTCAACGTGATTCAATTCATTCAATTTAAATTCGAGAAAAACTGGCAACATTCTCTTCCGTGATTCTACTTGACATATTCCTTTCTTCTTTATATTCTGATTTTTAATAAGTAAATATTTTCAACTGATTCCCATAAAGTTTCAGTTTTCTTCATTGTAGTAAAAATCTTTGTAGATTTAGGAATGCACTCGTGTCTGCTGGAAGCACAGGAGTGGCCGGGGTATGTGAGTGCTTGACGTATGGGAGTGAAAATTTGGACAGAAATAATTGTCTCATAATAATAGGGATGCTGAGTCCAACAGTAAAAGACTTGTCCATGTAAAGGCTCAGTAGAAAAGATATCAGATATTCAAGCAAAATATCATTGTATTTCATAAAGAAACCATCCCAACTTATATAATTTTTTTAGGCACAGGCAATGAAAAATATATGAAAGAAATTTACCTATGGAAAAATATACGTTTTCAATATTTTTCTGACAATTGTAATATTAATTCTTCAATTAAAAACAATCGACGATGATTGAGGGATATGGAGTTATAGAAGTGAAATTTGGCGCACATGTTATTGACATAGACAAAAACGTCACACAGAAAATGGATAGTAGGACCATCTAGCGACTGGTCTCCTATAAATTTAACAACCATAACAATCATGCAACGATCAAACATAAAGTTACCATTTCATATTATCATATGTTATGATTGACATTTGATTTTAAAGGTAAAAATTCATGAACAATTGGAGATAAAAAGTGGTTCACGACTCCTATTTGATAATTCATTATGTTGAGTAAAGTAGTGGAACAATCGTCACCAAAATTGTCATGTAGTATTGGGTTACAAATGGTACGTACTCCTCAATTTTTAAAATTTCATGGCGGTTACATAGTCTAATTGATTTGTTCAACTAAGTTCTCGCTGTTTTTTTTTTTATGTGAAAATGCAACTTTATTATGAAAACATGTTTACAAATGATTCATTGGAAGTGCTGCCCATCGGTAGCTAACACTTTTTCCCATCATTCTGGCAAAGCTCGATTTTCGTCACGGTAAAACTGTTCATCTAGCCACTCCTTGTCGTCGCCACATGAGTAGAGCTGCTGGTCAGCCAGACCGTGTGCCATCGAGCGGAACAAGTGATAATCGGACGGCGCAATATCTGGAGAATATGGCGGATGGGGTGAGACTTCCCATTTCAGCTTTTCCAGGTATGTTTTAACGGGCGTGGCCACGCTCAATCTCATTAATTGAAGTCGATACCGATCCCCAGCGATGATTTCGCTTGGTTTCAACGGCTCGTAATAAAAAACACCGACATGGTCCCACCGAATACAGAGCATAACGTTCGCAGCGTGAATATTCGGCCGAGGCGACGACGTAGAAACATGACCGGGCAGGCACCAAAATTTTCTTTTCTTTGCTTTTGTTGTAACGAATCTATTTTTCATCGCCCGTTACAATACGATGAGAAAGTTGTCACTGAAGCAGTTGTTCACAGGCGAAAGAATAACTCTCAACGTCCCTTAGCTTCAACTCCTGAGGAACCCAAGTTCCTTGCTTTTGAATCATCCTCAACGCATGCAATCGCTTTGAAATGCCTTGGTGGATAACGCCTAATACTGGTGCAAGCCCTACCTGAGTTTGAGACAGACACTCATCAAGCAATGCCGTCAATTCAGTGTCTTCGAGGGGTTTCGTCTTCCTTCACGCAAACGGTTATCAACATCAAAATTGCCGTCTTTAAAGCGACGACATCATTCTTGACGCGTTGTTCCACTTAAAGCAGCATCTTCGTAAACGTTTTGAAGCTCTCGATGAGCTTCGGCCACCGTGTCCATCGATTGAAAGAAGAAAATGTATATATACATATGACGATTATTTGGCACAAAATCATACACATTCACACAACCGAAACGATATGAATTCAAAAGAAAATCGCTAATGTGTTGAGGCGGTATGTTTACCATGTGCCTAAGCTTGCCTCATGATGTTTAGGTTATAGTAGAATCGACTAGCACTTACAGCTGGTGCCATATATTAGCGGGTCGTGCACCTAATTTTCAGATAATCATAATTTTCAGATTCTTTAGGAAAAAGAAATCATATTCAGAAAGCAGGCCCATTGTTGGCTGAACAAGTACATCAGCTAGAAAAATTGAATCCAATTCACCCGCCGAAAGCCGCTGTTTGTTGTGGACTATTGACTGGAATTATCATCGACCCGTTTTTTTCGAAAACAATGATGCCATTGAAGTCAATGTCAACGGAGAGTTCTACATCGAAATTAACAATTAACAATATTTTTTTGGCTGAAATTAGATGATATGATTGGAGGACAAGGAGTTCCGACCGTGCTTATTATAAAAGCCGTGCCTCCTATGTGTCCACCTCAGTCGTAAATTAGGCTGTTTTCAACATAAAATTGAAGTTATTCGCTCATGTCAAATTTCGTTTATTTGTAATGTGGCTACGCAATTCTTCGTGATTTACCAGTAGTGCCGAGATAAATTGAGTGATACTCTTTCCAAAATTTAAATGCAAAGTTTACATTAACAATAGTGATAATGCCGCCTCCCCTAGACATGTTATACACCCAACTGGAATTTAAATTACATTTCTGCAATCCGTTTCGATGATTGAGAAATGTTATTTTTCAAATCTTACCGCAAAGCGTTCAACAATCGAATTTTACAACGATCGAATGTAAGCTACTCACTTCCTCGCAACTACATAAAATTATATTCTATTGTAAATTAATATTTTAAGTGTGACAGAAAAAAATAAAATACTGAATTTGAGATTTGAATATCCGCGTAGATCCACAAATATTACCACGTTTTCTCGAATATTCTATATATCTGGCTTGAGGCTTCCTACTAATTAGAAATTACAGAGGAAAAATTGGATTTCGGAAAATCGGAAAATTTGTATGGGAAGTAGAAGAAGGGGAAATGAATTCCGCTTCCATTCTAACATTCCACTTCTGCAAACGCTCAATGTGTAGCAAATTTTTAAAATATATGCATTTGAGCCTATATATGCTAATTTTGTAGAAGGGGAGGAGCGGTTAATCTGTGAACTTTTTTTTAATTTTGTCAAGCGCTATAAACCAATATAATTTTAATTTCGCGTGAGGAGTGCCAGAAGGGTTGAAACGACATATCCATATACAATCCAAGGTTACGATTTGGCAAAATATTAAGCTGTGCCTAGATAGGAAGATGACCATAACTCAGTCAACTTCAAAAGTCTTGAACCACATTAAGTAGGGGGATACTTGTTGTTTTAAAATATTATTTGAACCCGAATCATTTCTTCGGGTGAAAGCCACAGTGTTTATTCTTCCGAAATATCAATAACGGCTACAGCATCGACTGTAACTGCACTAACAGCAGAAAAAATCAACAACCAACAGAAGACATACGAGCAGAAATTGTCGTAAAAAGAAGCCGTTGCAACTCTCAAATTCAATTTTTGGCCGACCACAATGTCAATAATGGTACTGCAAACCCCAAAAACAGAAATCAGAGTCCACGTAGAGTGCCTATAGTTAGCCAACATTACGAACTAAATAAAAAGAATATCAATTTACACACTCGCAAGTATTATGAACAGTCGGATCACTCCATCGGCATCCTACAGCTAGCCAATAATACACACTACACACCAAAGCACTGAATGAAAAGGAATTCAAGTTACAAATTCACAAATATTGTAAACTGCGATGTAAACCAACGACTTTGAACGTTGTTCGCCGCTACCCCTTCCAAATATTAAATAGTATGATGAATAGTAAATAAGTAATATAGTTAGCAAATAAGCCTAGAACAAGTGGTGATTGGAATTTGTCCAATTCTCAATATTTTTGTATGAAAGGGAGAAGTTTTTCCCTAACAAGAACTAGTCAAAATAAACAGTTACTCGCCAATGTTCGTAGTTTTGTCAATTTTACAGCCAATAGAAGACGGTAATTAATATGAAAACTCTAATAATTTTTATTCTGCCTATGATATTGCAACCTATGGCTATTTTACTCACATCATACATCGATCAAATTTGATGAAATATGAGTTTATTCTAGAGGTGATTTTGTAAAAATCTTTGAAAACGAACTTGAGGGAACGGTCAATATTCCAAATATTTGAAAAATAAAAATTGCGAGAATTTTCGTCTGTTTTTATTTACATATTTATTTATTTATTTCTCACTTATGTATGTGAAATTTCGAAATTTCGTTCATATTCGAAATGCTCCTAGCGGTCCGACAATTTACCGATTGGTTTGGCGTTTTGGGCAACAAGGGGCTGTCTGTGATCTTCTGCGTGCTGGAAGGCCACGTGCAGTTCGAAATGAAGTGGCCATTGCTCGGGTGCAAGCAAGTATTGAGGAAAACCTCGAAACTTCCACCAGGCGACGTTCTCAGCAATTAGAGATGTCTAGGCGGTCTTTGCAAAGAATTTTACATATCTCACATCTTTTCCCATGTAACTCATGAACCAGTTAAAACCAAATGATGCGCAAGAACGTATTCAATATAGTCGCCGTTTTCAAGAATTGTGCCTAGAAGGCAACGAGTTTATTCCTTTTTTTTTTTTTTTTTGGAAAACGACGAAGAAGTTGCGATTAATGTGAACAGCATTCAATACCAGGAAATGATTCAACATTTTTTAAGGCCAGAGGTGTAGAACAATCCAGATTTGTGGTTTCAAAAAGATGGAGCCACAGCTCATTCAACAATGGGTATCCTGCGCGAAATTTTTGGCAGTTGAATAATATTACGTTTTCTGATTTATAGTGGCCACCACGTTCGCCTGATTTAACGGCTCCCGATTTGTTTCTTTGCGGCTACCTAAAGGGTAAGGTATATGCCAATAAGCCAAGAACCATCCAACAACTTAAGGCCAATATCCGAGAAGAAGTGGGGGAGCTGGGGCCTGAAATTCTAAGAAAAATTATGGGAAATGCTTTAGAAAGAGGACGTCAGGTAGAAGTGAACAATGGGCACGATTTGAAAGACATTGTCTTTAAAACATAAAGTGAACATATTTCCAAACTATATTCTAAATTTCAATAAATGCCAACGTTAAATAAAAGCAGAAAGAAAAAAGTTATACATTGAATAAATCTTAACGTTACTTATGCACCCTTTAGAAGTGGATTATGGATACCAATTTGTATGAATCGAGACCTAGCCGTTTGAGCCAAGCGCATGTTTCGGTTTTGTCCCCTACATGTTACTACATGTTTGCTCTATAGGAAGAAAACGGACACCAATTTTCATTACCATTTTTATCCATTTTTACTCTGGGTAGACCTAAAGTAGGGTTTCTCTTCTGGAAGTGAACTATGAATATCAATTTTCATGATTCTAGCTCTAACTGTTTGAGAAAGGCCGTGGTGTGGGATTTGTCCTTTTTTTATCTTTTTTTTTATTTCTAAAAGTACGAATTTTGAAAAAATCCAATATCGCGCACCTACTCTGTAAGGGTATGTGAACCGCAAATATTGTGATTGTATCCTTAGTCTCTTGGCATCTATTTTATATACATGGATAGCTGGTATTTTTCAACATCATTATTTACGAAAATGAAATTGATTTTTCTGTAAATCATCTAACTACTACACTGACAGATACTGCCAGATTATCAACACCCATGGCACCACTGCGGGCAAAAAGACCTAGTATGGTAGCAAGAAATATTGGATTTCTATTAAGAGAAAAAAGAAATTTACGGCGTCAATGGCGGGAGTTTCGTTCTCCCATTTTAAAGGCAAAATTAAACCTATGCCAGAAAATGTTGTGGAGGGCCCCTCAAAATGAAAAAGAGTTAAGTCTGAGTAACTATTTACAGAACTTAGATGCCACCGAGAAGACAGACTACATACAGCTTGTGGAAGGCTGCCCTAAAAACCAAATGCCCTACTGTTTATGAAGCTCCTATTCGCTTACAAATGGAGAATGGGCAAAAAACTCCAGCAAAAAAGTTGAAGCTAGTTACTTAAAAAAAGTTTTCGTACCAAATCAAACTGACTCTAGTATAACACCAAATGTTGTCCATAAACTCGTCTTAGACCCAATAAATATTCGTTTACCTGCGCTGAGAGCAGTTATCAGTGACTGAACCCAAAAAAGGCTCCCGGTTGTGACAAAATCACCACCACTATGCTAATCAACCTTCTAAATTCGGCACTGAGAACTATTATGTTTGTTTTTAATTCTATGCTGAGGATTGGTTACTTCCCATTATCATGGAAGAAATCTAAAATAGTTATGATCCCCAAGCCCGGCAAAGATGTTACGCAGGTATCATCGTATCGTCCGATCAGCTTATTGCCCATTCTGTCAAAAGTATTTGAAAGATTGATTTAGTGATCGTTAGAGGTATTTATTGACTCAACAAACCTAATTCCAAACCACCAATTTAGGTTTAGAAAACAACACAGCATCACCGAACAAGTTCATAGACTCACAAATTCAATTCGCGCAACTTTTGAAAGTAAGCAATACTGCTCTCCACTATTTGTCGACATATCGCAAGCGTTCGACAAAGTGTGGCACAGTGGACTAATATATAAAATTTCAACACTACTTCCCACTAATGTACACAAATTGCTCAAGTTATATTTAGAAAATAGGTCTTTTGTAGTGAGATCAAAAAGTACTTACTCCTCAATGAAACGAATTTCAGCTGGTGTCCCACAGGGAAGTATACTCGAAGCATTTCTTTACTTATTGTACACTGCTGACTTGCCTACAAGCCCGTTCACACACACATCCACTTTTGCGGATGATACAGCGTTTTTAAGTGTACATAAAGACCCAGAAGTAGCATCACAACAACTTCAATCCCACGTTATTGACGTGGAAAATTGGCTGCATAAATAAAAAATAAATGTTAAGGCTGCAAAGAGCGCTCACATAACCTTTACGCTAAGACAGAAAAATTGTCTACCCATTACAATAAATGGTACAACAATCCCAGAGCAGAGCCAAGTAAGGTACTTGAGAATTCATCTTGACCGACGACGCTAAAGTCACACAGTTGAAAATTAAAACCACTCAGCTTAACTGGCTCATTGGGCCACACTCCTCGTTAGACGTAGAACTGAAAGTACTTTTATATAAAGCAGTTTTGAAACCAATATGGTCGTATGGGATCTAGCTGTGGGGGTCCGCTTCTGCATCCAATATTGAAAAGTTACAAAGAAGACAGTCAAAAGTTTTAAGAATGATCACGTGCGCTCCTTGGTATATAAGAAATAATAACATCCACAAAGACCTCAACATTCCCACCATCCGAGAAGGAATAAGAAAATCATGCATAAACTACCTATAAAATTACTGATCATCCCAATCCATATGCGAGGGACTCTAGATTTGGCTACATGAGTGTTTTTCGAACTAAAAGCTGAGTATTGCACTGGCAGTACCAACATTAATGTCCTTAGTTTAAGATTTAAATACTTATCGTGGATGTCGAAAAGCCAGATTCAATAATAAAACTAATATAAAAAATTGTTTACATCAAGGTTTAAAATGTTGACAGAAATGAGTGTCATATTCCTGTTTCTATGCAAAGAATTCAAGCTGTGATAAGTTTCAGGTAAAGTACTATGCTGTTTCTTGTGAATATTGAGTACCTTGAAAAAGATGTAATACCGTGTACTCTGCACCAAAATACTCAGTACTTTTAATATTCTAATGATTGCAAGGCTGACGACATACTCGTACACATTGTTGCAGACATCTACTGTATGGTGTTGTTACTTCCGATTATAGATTTAGAAATTTTTTACCATTTTTTGGTATTTTTCACCTACATACTCTCGTATATATTACAACAAATTATTAAACTGTATGCAATTGCCTTCAGCTTTTAAAAAATCTAACAATATAGTTTTCATTTAGTTCATTTCATTATAGTTCATTTCGTCCGATATACAATTTTTGACATTAGCGATGGCGTCTTCACAAAGCACGACAAAATTGAAAAAATGTTAGTTATGTGTAATAAACGGCTTATGAATAATGTGAATATCTACGAACGACGTCTACTTATTTCCCAGGAGAAATAAGTTTTTTTCACATCTCGTTCCTCACTCATGTGGGTAATGTGTAAGCGATCGTTTCTCATGAGACAAATACAAACTCTGCATAGCACCACGTACGTACTCATAAAATGAAAAAAATATTATTGAAGCAAACTACAGCGAAGAAGAAGTTTGAAGCGTATGGACCGCCTTACATACACTTTAACCCACTGTTACCAAAAGTGTACGGAGCGCCAGACGGTCTATGTAAATCCCTATTTTTTCATCATTAAATGGTTTTAATTGAAGAAGCACAATCGTAACTTGCTGAACTCAATTACTATAACTTCTTAGGTTCAACTTAGAAATTATACAGAAAACATAGATTTTTGCCAAATTGGCTAGGAGTAAATTAGATTGAATTCAATTCAATTTGACATATGTAAATTTAGGATATTTGAGTTAAATTTGGTAAATTGCTTAGAAGGTACTAGAAAAGATTAATTGGTTATTTTCCCACATTTTATTAAGCATTAAAATTTAACACAACTGACAAAAAATTACTGCAATCTCGAATCACGGTTTACAGGAGAAAAGTACAATCCATAAAAAGGTACATTTGTTTGGGAGGTACCCGAATCGGTGCGGACAATCCAGTTTCTTTTTATTGTCAGAATTATCAGATATTATACAAGGCATGATGTGTTTAACATTTTACTGAATCCAGGATAACTTCTTGAAAGATACGAATTTTAGAATCCTTACTTTAGAAGTCATTTGTATGCGAGGCACTAGAAGGAATGTATCAAAGCGGTCCAGTTTTATTCTCACAGCTAGGCTCACTGAAGTGTTTATGTAAATCAAATTAAATGGATTTCGTTACAAGTGATCCTTCAGGCTAAGAAGTGATCCTTCAGGTAATTTGTATGGCAGGTATCAAAAGAGTCAACTTTTTCCTAAATTTTACAAGGAACTACGATGCAGTAGGGCGAATGAAAAGTACAGATTCAGATTACTGTTTACAAATAACGGGGTGCAAGCAAGCAACTACATTTCGGAAAATCAAGAAATTTGTATTGGTATTACTAGAATGAATGCAGCAATGCTGCCAATTTATGCAGCAATGCTACAAATTATTCCCGACAACACTTAAGCAGACCCTTTATCTGTACCAAATTTGATTGAATTTAATGTAATAGAAGGAATCCAAAAACCGTTCATCGGGAAGGTATACTACTTTGTTTTGCCGCTATTTTGGTAAAAATTAGTCTAGACAGTTCATGTTTGGCAGTCGTGAAGTAGAGACGTGGCAAATTTATTATGGAAAAAATATTCGATAAACCAACCTGTTTCAATCGTTAAAACATTTTATCAAAATCAACAGTGACGATGAGTAAGCTACGTGAAATTTTTGGGAGAGACAACGTGCCAACAAGCTGCACTATTTATTGTGTAGTGAATGATTTCGAAGAAAGAAGGTCTGTAGCTGATAGGGCCAAGCATGGACCACAACGTACTGCAATATCGGCTGAAAACATTACTGCTGCTCAAGAAAGTGTTCAAAAGAATCCATTAACTCGACGCCGTGTTCAAGGACTTGGTCTTCAAAGAACAGCCTTGGCCACAACGGCGCACAAGGATTTACATTTGTTTCTATTTAAGATTCAGTTGACACAAGACCTTCTTCCACAGGACCATTTACGCCGCCGCACTGTGTCGCGAGGGTGGCCAAAAATGGTTAACGTCAATGTTAGAATTCGAACGTTTTTTTTTTTAATTTTTTTTTCTAACACTCTGGTTAGATCATACCTAAAATATCTTTTAAAACTTTTTCTAAATTTTAAAGTTACAGTGGTTCAAAGTTAAGGTTTGTGTACAGCATACGAAATTTATGGAAAAGCTCCAAATTTAAGGTTCATTTATAATACTAAAAATGTAATTATTTGAATGTAACGGCTACCAAAATGTATAACAGGGTGTAAGTGGTGCCTTTAGTTATAATTACAACACTGTTTTTGTGTACAAATATTGATCATATATCAGATCCCGTCAGAAAAAGATAGTAGTGAGACATTGTCAATATTTTTCAGCAACAGCGAACTTTCGTAGAGAATTTAAAAGAAAGTAGAGATAACACTCTTCCAATTTTTTGGTATTTTGTAGCTACAAGTATGTATTTTAATATATTTAAAATTCCGCTGCTCGATTTTGCACGAATTTCTTTTATGATTGTTTTTCAGTGTCAACCTCATTGCGGATTCGCACTATTTTTCAATTGTGGCTAGAGATAAAGCAAAACAGACCATGCGATGTTATGCATCATGTTAAAGATTTTGTCGAAAAGCATTTTAAACGAGTATTATTAGAAAGTGAACAACAGAAAATAAAGCTTACTCTATTAAAATTCTCGAACAATTGGTCTAAATATCATCGCATTAGAGACAGATTTGAAACTGAGTTGAGTGACTGGCTAGATAGCGAACTATTTTGTGAAATCATTTGTAATGTAAGTATCCGTGTAAAGTTTTGGTATTGCAAGAAAACTTAATTATCTCATACTATATTAGGAAGCAAGTACAAGTCGTAAAGGCCGACCGAATGTTTCTTCTGAGGAGGGTTCAATGCGAACAAAAATGAGGCGAGTGGAGGATCTTGTGGCTTCTACTTCATCTGAAGTATCCAATGTCGAACTTTCAGCTCAGATTACTAATGTAGATGTAAGGTTAATGAAATATTTTTCAATTATTTTAAGAATACTTTCAAGTGGTCATTATATACATACATCAAATTTTGAAAAGCTTTTAAATGATACAGCACTTTTATATTTCAAATTATATCCTTGGTATTATTTGCCTTCAACTGTGCATAAAATTCTAGTTCATGGTATAGATTTTATTAAATATTCCACTATTCCCATTGGAATGTTATCAGAAGAAGCAATAGAGACAAGTCATAAAATTATAAGAAATGCAAGATTGAAACATACGCGAAAAATAAGTAGGATTGCCTCCATGGGAGACCTAATAAATTATCTTATTCTGCAGTCAGAGCCATCAATTTCGATGCATAGTCAGAAAATACTTTTAAGGAAAAGTGATATAAATGATCTGAAAGAGTATTTAGTTACAAAAGAAAGATTTCAGAGCATAAAAACAGCGAATCTGGTAGAATCTGAAAGTGATGACAGTGATAGTTGTTAATATATTTTGATTGCCTGTAATACCTACTATATATATTTTATGTATGTATGTATATTGAATATGTTACGTTAAATAAATAAAATTAATGTTTTTAAATTTCTTTTCACTGAATTAACCATTTTTGTAAAATTTTGCTCTTATATGATCACAATGTACAAATTAAAATAATTTTTTAATTTATGTTATTTGTATAGGAGGGGGGCTTTTACGATTTTTTTTAAAACTGGCAATATGCTACAATATAACTAAATATATTTACATGCAAAATTTCAATCTTATCGGATCGGAACAGATAAAAATAGGAAACTTATTAAAAAAGTTAAAAAAATGTGAAAGAGGTATTGACAATTTTCCTGGACAAATTGCATCTTTTTCGTATCAAGGATGTAAGGGTGGTGGGCGTGTCCTTTGAGATAATTTCATCAAATTTATCAAAGTTATCCGGAATATATCAGAGACCAATCGAGCCAAGTTTTGTTCAATTCCAGAAACAACTTTGGAAAAAATAAGGTTTTTTCATTACAGGATATATGGGGGGTGGGCGTGTCCTTGGACCGATTTTCTCTAAACTTGGTTTTTTTTTCTTTCCTACATATAAAAGCAATGTGTACTAATTTCCATTCTTTTCTGAAAACTCCTTCTATTTTTCGCCACCGTTTATATGAAAACACGACACTGTGCGCCGTACGATTTTCATGACGACCCCGATTTTCATGAAAAAATCATAATGAGTGACGAGGCACATTTTCATTTGAATGGATATGTGAATAAACAAAATAGTCGGTTCTGGGCAATGGAAACCCCTAAAGTTATTCAACAGTCACATTTGCATCCATTAAAAGTGACAATCTGGTGTGCAATTTGGTCAGGAGGAATCATTGGACCTTACTTCTTTGAAACTGAAAACAGCATAACGGCAATTGCCAATGGGACTTCTTTTTGTGGGGATATCTGAAAAGCAAGGTTTATGCAAACAAACTAGAAACGCTTGAGCAACTCAAACAAAATATTCGTGATGAAATTAATGAAATACCGCGTGAAATGTGTGAGAATGTAATGAAAAATGTTCTCAAGAGGGCTTGCATTTGTGAAGCTAACAAAGGCGGACATTTATCTGATATTGTATTTCGTACACAATTGCCGACATTAAATAAAACATTTATCAATATAAGGTCTACTCTATTCTATCACAAATTATACCTATAAACAAAGAAAGTAGTATACTTTCCCGGCGGACACCCTGTACTTGCGTTTGGACTATTCAAATATAAGATTTACAATAATGATTTGCGTGGATTGTTTTTGAAATTTCCTACTTTGGCTACGGTTTCAGTTGCAAAATGCAATTGGTGGGTTACGGAAACGATTATGTTTTAATTACCAGCGGAGAAGTATTAATTTCTTCACAAAAGACGGTGTTCTTTAACGGCATGATCTTATGTTGATATCTATGCTGACAAAAGGAGGAAAATGTTTTCTGCCCTTTGCCAAAAGAAAACTGCTGTGTTGGTTTCTGAAAAATGAGTTATCGTTTGACGTAGTATCCTATTCTATTCGACGGTGGACCTAATTTGTTGAACAACAGTGCTGTTCCGTTTGTTCAGTTCGTTTTCAGCTCCAATGTATTTTAAGTTTCTCATGAAGAGCCAATATTCATGGTGCTATGGAAATCTTTGGCAATTTAAAATTTTAAGAATAGAAATTTTGTGAAATGAAATTTACAGAATTTGAGTGTATTTTGTATAGGAAAAATAATTTTACTTGAAATGAATACTAGCTTTAGGCCAGAAACAAAATAAGAAGTGTGAAAATTACAATGTTTAATAAAGTCTTCACATATGTTTATTACGCGTTTGAAAGTGCTTGCATATTTAGAAGACTCAATTGTTCCTCTTTACGACCGCGTTTTTAGTACTTAGACAACCAAAAAAGTGTTTTAGTTGCAAATCCCATAACTAGACACTATTTCGAGATCTATTCCGTGATGCCCACTCTACATGACAGCTCATTTAGCTAATTTTACTGGATCTCATTTCTATTGAATCAGCACTGCTGAGCCGAATTGGCTTTTAACTCTGGTTATGTTCCCTCAAACATCATTATACATATATATGCATCTAAATACCTTTGAGCAATCGAAATAACTGTTCGAATATTTGTATGTTTCCCTGTATTGTGTAATGTGCATTGCATGGATGCTATAAAAAGGACCGCAATAATTCTGATCGAATGGTAGATGTGCAATTTTAATGTTAGTTCCGCCACTCCAAGTGCTTTGTCCTGTTTGTTGGCGTGCAGAAAAGCTATGTTGTGCTCGTTGGTGCCGTAGGTTTTGTGTGTATTTTTGCCATTGTTTATTTATATTTTTATTGTGTTTTTATTTTTTTTATGGGCGTTTTAGAACATTATTATTTGTCTATTTGTTTAGACGTTCTGGGCTCATTGGCCGCTTCGGTGTACGCTCATGTGTATGTGTTTATTTTCTCTGCTTAAATCTGTTCAACTATTTGCCTGCATGTTGGTAAATACATCTACCAACTGTGTCACTTAGGATGGTCAATATTTTGTACGGTATTCGTATTATTTATGGGCTATTTATTTGTGGAGGAATGACATACTATTTCATTATTGTGGACGTGGTGATTCGTGCCGTTATTTATTGCTTAAATTCATAATTCTATTGCCAAACCATTATTGTGGTTTGGTTTCGGCTATTGCTTTAAAACGCCTAAATTTTATATAAATTCTAATCGATTTAGCCTTTTGTAGAAATGCAATGGTTTGGTTAGGATAATTATTGGGTTTTAAAATAAGTCCAATGATCACTGCCAAGACAAAACCAAAATCAATTTATCAGAAAATCATGCTTCACTTAAAGATAATTTTGATATTAATATTTTTTTTTTTAAATTTTTTTGAAGTATTATTTAAACGCAGAGGAATAAATTTTAGCATACAAGACTTTTAGTTTTATGATTTTAAACATTTTAGTTTTTTGCTAGAAGTTTTTGTTTTAATGAATGAATGAAATCGACACAAACTAGGTTAGTATAGGTCAGTGTGGCAGTCTGAATAGACAGACTCAATTTGGATGTGTAGTCCATTTTGATATGGATGGATATGGAAATGGACGTAACAAGTTTCTCCCGTTGAACCACCCTGAGCGCCTCAAGAAGCTCTTAAGTCGGACAATATCTATGTCGTCTAGATCTCATACGTCCCTAAAGAAATAAGAGCACAGTGTTAATCCACGCCTGTTCGCTAGAGCGGCGAACTACAGCTCTCGCAGAAGTCACTAGTCGCAGTCTTTAGTCTCATTGCATGTCTCCCAATCAGATAATGCCCCGTTATGATGGATACAAGTAATGAGACATCAGGTCTTGATAGCGACAGCAGTGTGTGTGAACACTTCAGATCTAGGCGAGGCTACATCTGTCTGGGTTGATTTCAGCCTTGGACAGACGCTGACCTACCATTTGCTGCTAAATATGCTCGATCTTGCAGTATGAGCTTGAAAGTGGCTAGAGGCAATCCCACGGACTCCAAGTCGGCTGGAGTCTGTAAGGTTGTCCCTAGACTTGCCCATTCGTCTGATCTGCAATTCGGCCAGGTAGTCTTCTTGCTATACTTAGCCCTAGGTTTTTGGAGTAGACTCCAACCCCAAAACCTACCTGATCATTTACTTTTGAGCCGTCAGTGTAGAAGTCGATACACAGTCTTATACCAGGAGATCTACATTTCCATGTATCTCTATCTAGTATAGGTATATGGTACTTCTTGTCGAACAGTGGTTTAGCCAGAGTGTAATCTATAGTGCCTGTTTTGTCAGGCATCATGTTAAGGATCGTACTGTGACCATAACCAGTGCTTAACCACTGTGACAACTCTCTTAGCCTTTACTGCAGTAGCTGCGACAGTCTGCATGCTAATTATGTCCAGGGGAAGTAAATGCAAAATTACATTTAGTGGATCGGATGTGGTATTGCGGAGCGCACCAGTGATGCACAGACTAGCCATCCTTTGGATCTCGTCCAGTATCTTACAGTATGTGGACTTCTCAAGAGTCCACATTGCGACGCGGTCAACGCAAAGTATGACCAAATAGATGTGTATTCAGTTCAATCTACTGCCCATTCATTTTATTCCACAAAATCGTCGAAATCGTGCAATGACAGGCATTTATTTTTTAATGTTGAGTGTGCGATCACAGTAACATTTCTCAAATAATCTTTCACAATAGCGGTGAAAGGCGACTGCTATTAGCAGCCGATAGAGACTTTGTTGGTACCCTATAAGCAAACTCAATCTGTGTGCGAAATTAGGAAAATAGATGAACAAGTGGACTTTGATTCATACCGGTTGAAACCCATGCAATGCTTTTTATGTGTGTCTCACTAACGTGAGAGGACAAACGCATCCGACAGACAGAATATTGAAATGACGGAATGTCAAAATATTTCATTTTCAATAATAAAAGTGTTCGAAATTATTGTTTCACTATTAATCAATCAAATTTCCCAGTTTCACTATTAATCAATAAACGTAATAAATTAAACAATTTAAATGTGTTTCAAAGAACCCTTTCCGAATAAGAATTCAGCAAAGCAATGTAGCCAAGAGAGTGGACGTGGTTTCTCTACGCGGAAGTTTACAAAAACAGACGAGCCGAAACAAATGTGACTGCGTGTAAAGAGGTTTTGTTTATATTCTAAGCGAAAGTCCCCAAATCGCGTTTCTCTGTCTCTAATATAATCGTCATTAGTTTGCTAATATTTTCTCTAATTTATTTAAAAAAATAGCAATCTAACAGCTGCGGACTGTGGTGGGACACATGGATGTTGGTTTATGTTTATTTTCTGCGGCAGTTGTAGTTGGACAAACAGCTATTTATTGGTATTATTTTCCCACCTCTCTTATTCCCAACTGATCACATGTAAGTAAAGGTGAATTCATTAACGAACAATTTGGACTGTTGTTTGCTACCTTTGGGCGAAATGGCAACAAAAATGCAATATTTTCGATCCGTTATTTCCCAATACGTAAGAACAGAATTTTCTCATTCATAAATGCGGACAGCTTTCAAAATAGAGAAATCCGATTTTAGTCGAATTCGAGCGCTTAAAACCTGCAAGATTTACTGAGACATACTTCTGGTCAACAGATAGCGTGTTTTAAAATTACGAAAAGGAATTAATATCTGTAACAGAGCTGTGTAATGTTTTAACAACGTTTTAGGCCCACAACGGCACAACGCAAACAACAAGTGACCTATGAGGGACTTGTGGATGCATTGAATACAAATTTGTGCAAGCGCCGTGGACATAGGTTTTTAGTGAAAGACAATAGAAAGAAGCGAATGAAAACTTATCTTAGTAATTACGAAAATTGCGTAAAAAAACAAATTCCCTTTTCTCTTGTGAATGATACATAGAAGTGATTCTAACATTCAGTGAGCTTACACGCATTCTATTTTTTGACTCATTCAAGTCTATTTCACAGAATAATTTCTGTAGCCAATTTTCAATAAAAAACTATGTCTAATTACATGTTCTTTAAAAGTTGCCGGACTCACATACTCGTAGATTGCATTGAATAGCATAATGCTATCAACAATTGGCCATTGTATAAGGAAGATATTTAAGGATTCAGTACAAATTCTGCTGGAGTTCAAATAACAAAATAATCTTAATATAGTCTGGTTCACCAAATGCAGTAGGACATAAGTGAGATATTAATTACATAAATAAAATAAAATAAATTAAATATTAACATCTACAACAGTCGCCACATCTCAATATGGTATGAACGTATATTATAGAATAAAATGTTTTGTTTCGGTTTTTTCTAGTATAATATAGTTCAGGTTGGCGCACCAATTGTGGTACAATAAGAAATTCAAATAATTTTTGTTTTTTTTTTTATTCAATGTACTTCCTTCGTTTTTTGTTTATTGTACAGAAAATTAAATTTTATTTCATATAAGCAATTGGTTCTGAAGATAATAGACTGTAAATAACCTCAATGCTCATTCACGCATATGCGACATCTGGTCAAACAATTCTTGAAGCCGCAATCGCCTCAATTATTGTTTTAACGGGCTGCTTCAATTAAATTCAGTCGAATTCCTTGGCTTAATTTTGTAAACCGCTTGCTTGAAATAACTCCATTAAAAAATCTGGTGCATTCAGGTCAGATGACCTTGAGGCCCAGCCGAAAGTGAATTTTGTAGATATTATCATGTTTGGAAAATTTCATTAGAGCTCCGCCATAAATGCTATGTGTGCAGTTGCTCCATCTTGGTGGTACCAAATGGTGTTGAAACGGATGCGTCTTCGGCGCAGTTCTGGGTAAGAAAACTTCTCCGACATCTTTAAACAACGGTTCCCGTTGACAGTTGACAGCAGCACGAATCGCGCGCCCACCTGTATAAAATGTTCTGTTCAGTCTTCTTCTAGTTCTATCCAATATGTGACTTTCATTTTATAACGTTAGAAAAAATTTTGCAAAAAATGGGTATACAGTTTTTTGCAATTTAAGCAAATGTGGGGTATCGCAGGTTAGATTTAAAAACTATGCAAAAGCTTAAGGAGAATCTGCCATTTCTACCAGTATTATTATTTTACTCTCAACATCCCAGAACATTCACAGGGCTTATTATAATTGGTGTTTTGCATGACATTATTGACAAAATAGAGTTGTGAATACAACTACAACACATACTGTTATAACTACAAATAAAGATTGTTGGGAATCAAAATTTATTGAGTCGTTTTCGCTGTAGTAGTGCGCACTATTGCCTGTCCTCTTCACATTACTCTTTGTGCTTTGTGCCAGATTAGCAGCTAACCGTTATCTGTAATCTATATAAATAAAAATCAAATGCCGTTCGTTGGTAAGGACATCAGTTGAGAACGGCTGGAATAATTTTTTTTTAAATGTTCGTCGTAGTCCAACTTAGGTTTTTATGGAAAGAAACATTTACCGCGCCCACTTTTACGCCCACTTTTTTCGATTTATCTAAAATTGTAAAACGGCTACACCGATTTGGCTAATTCTTTTTTTAAATGTTTGTAGTAAATGTTTCTAGTACTGCTACAAATATGGGTGGGATTGGACAAAGGGGCGTGGTACCTCCCATACAAACCACAAATTAAAAATCCATTATTTCTGCTCCGGCTAACGGTATTTGAACAAAATTTGGTATATAAGTTTGGTTTACATATTGTAAGTTCTGCTGCAAATATGGGCGGGATTGGACAAATAGGCGTGGTACCACCCGAAGAAATCAAAAATTAGAAAAACCATTATTTCTGATCCTGGTATAGGAAAATTTAAGTTTTTCATGTACTGACTTTATTTCACTTCTTATTTTTCTATGTATGAGAAACTTTTAGGAGAAACTCAAACACCTAACTTTGTCAATCATGTTGCCTTCTTTTCACATCTCAATTTTTTTACTTAGCCTAAGCTTAAACTTTAAAAAGTTCCTAATTAGTGCTATTTGTGAAAATTGTTTACGAGCCTTATTCAGTGCTATTGTGTTTGCTGCAAAAAGTGAAAATTTTAAAATACAATTAACCGTGCGCTCAAATTTTTTGTGCAATATAATATAGGTGTTGTTAATATAGGTGTTGTAGGTGAGTATAATTTCAGCAATAACTTTTTTTATAAGAAAAAACGAAGAACGTTTTCTTTTCTTCTTCTTCTCTCTTCTCTTATATATAAAAATGAATTTCGGTCAGAAACAGTGTTAGATTATAGTATTGATTTTGTTTTCAATTAACTTTCATAATAAGTGAGTGAGATGCCGCCAATCAGACGTAGGAACATTGGTCGCAGAGGCCGTACGGCTACAAGATCAAGAAATTCTCGAGTGATTGAAAGTCCTGAACATCAAGCAAATCGTATTGAGAGGAATAGCCAACGGATATTAGAATCCCGATTAATTCAGTCACATGAAGATCAAGCTAAATGGTGAGAAAAATGTATAGTAATTCATTAATTGAGAGCGGCTGGGCCGATTTGGCTCAAATTTTTTCTCAGTTGTTCGTAATTGCCTGGAGAAGGTTTTTACGAAAGAAAATTTTGGAGAAATCCTCCGGAAAAGTGGGAAAATTGAAAAAATCGAAAATGGATTTTTTTGTATGGAATTTTGTGTGCAATTGTTCCGGAATGGCTTTTCGAATGGCAAAATAGAAAACTGTTAGTGGAAAACTCGGAAAATTCCGGAAAATTTTCAATTTGTTTGATTTTGGACTGTGTAAAGTTGGAAAATTCGTTGTAAATTTCGGAAAATTATGAAATTTATTGTGATAAAATATGTTTTGCGTGAATTTTGGGTGGAGAAGTTAACGAGATAAATAACAGATGGCGCTGCGCTGCGTTTAATGCCACAACCCCGTAGATGGCGTTATACGTTAACTTAGGCTGAGCGCAATTTGACAGGTGCATTGTGTTTTTCTATTAAACAAATGTGCTATATTTCCTGCTGCAATTGATTCGAGTTTTACCTATTATTACACTGATTTCGGATACTCATATATCGCGTATCACATCAGTAAATAGTAAAACAGTACGATCAATTGAAATTCAGTGCAATATTTATCAATTCGATCATTTTTTCAGAAAATAAGTTTGAGTAGTAAAAGTTAGGTCATCTTATTGGATTGCAGGCATTTATTGCGATACATTCATTTCGTAAGTTTTTTTTTTTAATAATTTTCTTTTTAATAGGATTAGCCAACAACGACTTTATTCTATTTCAAGGAGAGTTATTTGCTTGACTAATTCCACCTATTAGACGATCAAACCTTGGACGTCGTACATGTCGTGCAATAATTAGTCAGAATGTTTGTGAAAATTAAACGCAAGAGGAACGCGCTGAACAAAATGAATGGAGACGTGCCCAAGTTCGCGTTGCACAATCACCACATCACATTGTCGAAGGAGGAACTCATCACCAAAGTGTTCCCCGGCATTATAAAAATCTCGATTGGATTAGTGAACTGGCAATAACAGCAGCTAAGAGTAAGGACGTCGATAGCTTGAATTTAGTTATTCAAAGTCAAATCGCTGGAAAACTGTATTCGTACAAATCTATTGACAGAATGACCGACGAGGATGAAGTGACAAACTATCTGAAGGAATTTTTGAACTCGCTTGATGTGCCAGGAACTCCGCCGCATAATTTACAGCTGAAGGTAGGATCGATCATACCCATGTTGCGGAATCTGAATCATCCGAAATTGTGCAATGGTACGCAATTGCCCATCAAGAAACTGATGAACAATGTGATTCAAGCGACGATCATCAAGGACAAATTCAAAGGAGAGGAAGTCCTTATCCCACGAATTTCGATAACTCCAACTGATCTTCCATACCAATTCAAGAGGATTCAGTTCCCCATTCGATTAGCTTTTGCGATGACAATCAATAAATCGCAAGGGCAATCGTTGGAAGTCTGTGGGATTAATCTCCCTGTTTTTCGTACGGTCAGCTCTACGTTGCCAGTTCGCGTGTTGGGGACAACCGTCTTCGTTGTTTGTTTTTGCGCCGGAAAACAAATCAAAAAATATTGTTCATCATAATGCTCTCTACTGATTTCGATTCCATTCAAATAACTCACATTGAAATTTGAGCTATCTGTTTTTTATTATTACTCGGGAGTTTATCTGAAGGCGTTAAATTGTGGCGAGTCGAAGTTCGCCGGGTCCGCTAGTACGAAATAAAATTCAGGAGTTTAATTGAAATATGTTAATGATGATAAAATACAAATTATCGAAGTTTTGTTGCCGTAAGTATAGAACTCTACAACTGAAATGCATTTCAATCCCGATAACTAATTAACTCCGAAACATATGATTTTACATGCTTTCACAAATGTCGGCTTTGACCTACAATTTGAATGTATATGTAAGATCACAATTAATCAGTGTTAATAAATTACTGAATTGAACAACGTGGTTTTACTTGGACATTGATAGACGCGGATTCTACACAAGGGAATGCAGGACACCCTCAACAAGTTTTATCGCACACAGTCGGCCGGCAGAGCCCTCTCAGTTCTACGCAAGGTGTACCACGAGAAGATGAGCGTGAATTTTTCGCAGCAGTAACTGAATGTATACATTCATCAAGTTAGATTATTGGCAAGTTGGTGTGCCCATTAATGTACAACGAAGTTAATATAAGTACTGCACCATTGACACCCCAGAAAAGTCGCAAGAAACACTTTCTCTACTCTATCTATAAGATAGTAAATGTATTGTCTACAGATGTTAGAGGCAGCACTTCTGTGTAGGAAGACATGAGGATTGGTAAATTAACGCTATTTTTCTGAAAAGGAAGGAAGGAAGGAAAGAAGCGATAGGAATTAGACTAAAATGCAAGAAACAAAGGATATTCTGAAAAATAAGCAAGATCTGGAAAGCAAAAGCAAAACATGGAATGAAAATCAGCCTGGAAGTAAAAAAACTGAAAAGAAAGAAAATCCTGTAAAGTAAAAGCAAAACAAAGAGAATTCGGCAAGTCGTGCAGAGGAAGGGCAGGAACATCAGACATTTTTAGCTACGTGAACACATATCATACATACTGATGCTATCAAGTAAATCTTTAGATTACGCACTTTCCGGAATTTTCTCGCGTAATGTACGAGTATGAGAAACAAACTGAGGTATGGGTGAAGGTTCAAAAAAATCAGTTTGGTGGAAATATATTTTTAAGCATCTCGACTATTACCACAGCAAGAATTAAGAAATTCCTTTTGGAAAGATTAGCTTCGTTTATACCGACATTATGATCTTCAAGCTACGTTTGTAGACTAATTATGTTATATAAAACATGACGGAATTGTGGTAGAAAGTATTCATATAAATAATTTTAATGAAAAAATATTACGATTTTTCCCCCAAATTTTTCAAGCTGCCATCGATCACTTTGTGGTAGGGAGAACGGTTGAAACATCTACCAGTATAAGACAATTATCTGCTGATCTAGATGAAAGCTTTAATTTTTTTTTCAACTCGCTTCATGTTTCGTGCGCAGGAGCCATGTGATCTACATTTCTTTTTGTGCGATATAGCCAATCTGTGATGAAAACATGCGTCGTCTTTAAATTTGTTTGCTTAGCGTCCATTATTTGCTCGATGATATCTGCAATGTGGCAGCTTGTATCAATCAAAATGGCGATATGATCAACCTTAATTTGGAGAAATGGTTGGATGGATTTTGTAAACGAAATTTTTTAGAGCAGTAAAAGTCTCCGACGATACGGCAACATCGCCAAGTTTAGTCACATATTTTTGGCAGTCCATTTTCCTGTACAGACGTTTTATGTCGTACCCACAGAAGTAACGAATAGCTCCCTGCTCCTGTTCTCCATCGTCTTCGCAATTTGCATGTTTAATACATGAATTTCGCAGCATTTTCATAAATATAATTTGAGCCATGAAATATTGATATTCTCTGGTCGAGGGATTCGTATTATTTTCTAAATCATCTCGGTAGGCTGAGAAATTATATAATGCTGGGTCCTGTTTAAACCGGCCGGACATATAAAATCGATCTGTGGGTATCTTTTGAAAACATTCGGTTGTCGCCCTGAAGATATCGAGAAATGTTATCAGATTTTTGATGTAACTGCCAATTTCTATGTAATTTTTACTTGAAAAGTTCGTATAATAGGTCGATGGAATCATCATCAATTTCAAACAAATAATTCAGTTCCGTAAGCGTTGATTTAGTTGTTATTTCTTTTGTAAGCATTGCTTTCGTGGTAGAACCGTAAAGCAGATGCTATTGAGTGACTGAAAACTTGACAAATTAGGTATGTTTGCATTTTGATAAATGGACCAGCGTCAACATGGTCTGGTGTCGTTTTCGGTACCACTTGGGCCGACAAATAACTTCCCATGATGCCACTCCACAGTAGTGTATTTATGCCTCGGTACGTAAGTCAAAATTCGTGTTCCATAATTTCCAACGATATCGTCAAATAATTCCGCAATTTCAGTACGTGAGTACTCTCTTGAAATGAATTAGAACGGGAAATGCATTTTCCATGCCAAGAACGCTGCCTTTGTCATGAATGAAGGGCTTTGGATGCCAGCTCTTGCTTTCTGTGGCGTCTACCGTCATCGTCGAATTCATCTATGTGGTCGTTCACATTGTATTTTACCGCGTGTCGGAGGCTAATTTCGCCGAACGACAGGATTTGGTATTAGAAGCCTATTGTTTCGGCCTCACACTTTATTGTTCAATGATAAAGTTCAAAGTTCAATGACTCTCGCATATATGTCACAGCTTTCGACGACGAATAGTTCAGTTCTAGCAAAACATTGTCCTCTTCTTGATTGTAAATTAAAAAAAAAAAACTAAAATTGTAAAAAAAATTATGCGTAAAATGTCTTTGCCTCCTCCGAAGCTTCATTCATTTAACAAGAATTCAAAAAGCATCTATTCAACTTTGCTTCTAGGACTTCATTTCGTGCATTAAGAACATCAAATTCTTCTTTCACATGAAGTCCCTGGCGAAGTCCTCTAGCTCTTCAGTAGATTCTTCAGTAGCTGATGAGGTAAAATTCTTCTTCTTGCGGTAAAATTGATCCTTCTTCCAATTTCACCATCTCGGTGAATTTTCTTTGTGAGATTGGAGTTATTCGTATGCAATCTTTTCAACGATTACCGAGTGCTCTTCCAACTCTTCTCTTCTTTGCAAATTTGAAATAGTGAACAAAAAATACATGTTTTACAGCAGTTTGGCATTCTTCTTGAAATGGCAAACGTTTATCCATTGTTTCATTGCCATTTAGAAGTAGAAACATCATCACCGGGGGATGGACAGAATTACATCCAGAGATGGCACATTTTCGTGTACAGTGCGCTGTCGCAACTTGTATTTGTAAAACATGCAAGGAAGAATCATCATGACCTAAGAATAATGTTTTATTTACGCCTATGAAATCGATGTTCAGTTTGAAATTGCATTCTAACATAAGTCGATGTAAAAACAAGTTTTGATATTTGATATTTTCACATTTTATTCATTGCGATTCTAATTTATGTGAAAAACTTAAATACCACTTACTTATCCTTGAAGTGTTCAGATATAATTCTTAACAATTAAGTTTTTATTGCTTTTAGTAACAACTTTTAGTTTAATTTGACATATCATGAGCTGTTCTGGATTATTCGATCATCAAGCAAACTGTGTTCGATTGATTTAAAAAAATATTCAAAACGGATGTCAACACCAAAATCAAAAAATTTAAATAATTACAATAACCCAATCATGAAAATAATATATTTTTGGGTATTTTTAATATTTTTCGTGCGTGATCGTTTCGTTTTCGAATTGTTGGCACATTTGCGCTTTAGCGTTTTATACATCTGCGATTACATTATACATTTTTTATTTTGTTCAACCACCTTAAGGGTTTCCAAAAATTATATTATTTTCGTTATTTGACGCTCCGTTTGGGAGATATGGAATTTTTTTGGTTATATTTTGGGATTTTTAAACGTTTATGTATGCGGTTACAGGAAAAAATTACTTAAGTGGAGTTAGGAAAAATGTTCACAGAGGACCACTTATGGTAGGCAGAACTATCACTGTGGGATGAACCAAACGTAATGTCACGGTGCAGTAAGAAAGGTGAGATTCTTACCCATTTAAAGTTTGAGAATAGTTTAAGGTCGTCTCGGCCCTGAGGCTTCTAATCATTTGCTATACCAGATAAGATTACTTTACATTATTTTAAATGCACCAGCTATCCTTAGGGAAACTTCAGGGAGAACCGGCTATTTGATATATATATAATATGTTTTTATATATACATAATAGTTATTAATATAAATTTCGATACATATTTGCATTCAATCCCCGTTCCAAAATTCAATGTAATGTAGTTGTATTGGTTTTTAAAAACAGCGATGCTTGAAACATTATGTAATGGCAATCCCGTCGCGTTTTCATAGTTATGTGTATTTAGAAAGTTATATTTCCATAACATCAATTTTATGAAAACGCTTATTGTCTCAAAACTATAAATTCCGAATTAACTTGTGTTTTTCTGGTAAACACAGATATACAGTCTTATAGCAAACGGCTCTGATGAATCATTTTGTCATATATTTCGTATCGGTGGGCAAAACTTTTCAATTATTTTGTGAGATTATAGAACCTTAAGATATCGATGATGGTCGATAAAGCACAAACACTTTGTGTTCTGTCAATATAATCAATTTATCTAATTGTATCACGTTAACATTCATCATATATAGTATGGCTTAACACATTATTAGTATGGTGCTTTCAATCACGTATCCTCTAAAGTTTTCTGCCTGTAGAGTATGTCAGCTTGGCACATTCTCGCTTCCCAAAAGATATTTCGTCGGTGTTGCCCCAGAGTTCAACTTAGTGTTTCCCACGCGCTCGTTATTGAAGTGCTTGTTGCAAAAACGACTTTCCGATTGGCGCATCAGATATTGCAAAGAGTTTGGCGACCACACCTCAACGGTAGACTCCACAATCCTTCACGATGCACTTCATTGTTGAATTTTTCAGATTTATTTCACATACTTGCAAAAATCAAATTGAAGAAAGCTTTACTTCACTTGTCACACTTTTGCCGTTATTACATCTTCGACTTGACACCTTGCGATGTTCTCCACATTATTTATTTAGAGAAAATATAGGGTTATCTATTTTTCGGTTCCAAAAATAAAGTTTAACACAACACCGTGAAGCCTTGCCATTATGTAAGAAATACAATACAATTTAAATGAACGCCTCTGGATTGGTTGCAGCAGTGGATCCTTTTGCGGTTTCTCCAGCGTCATCTACGACAAAATATGGCCCAGACCATAATGCGCATTAAACAGTCACTTTTTTCGGATGCAATGGACAGTTTTGCTTGTTAACGTAACCACCGAGTGAGAAATGAGCTCCATCGTTGAAGAAAACTTTGTTCGATTAAAAGCTTACTTTAGAATCACCACTTTTGTAGTAAGTTTTAACTATTTTTACGCTTTCTTCGGTTGTTAAGCGATCCATATTCGTAAATGCAAAACCTTTCACTAAATAAATAACACTTCAGATAACAGGTATTTAACAAGTGGCAGCTTTGCTAGATCGCCGGTTTTGAAACCACTAAATGCATAACCCTAATAAGAAATTTGCATTAAACTTTCACATAGATTGTTTTCATTCCCATTTTCAATATCAGAGTAAAAAGGAATTGTCATAACAAATTGCGAATCAATAGAATATCTATTTCATTATTCCACATTTGTGAACTTCTATTCAGCCTGTTGTCTTCATCACAAACCAATGACTGTCTTTGCACTTAAGCCTTCACTCGCACTTAAGTAATTAAAATTGTACCAAAACTATTCCAAGGTGTAAACTAACATCACTTCTTGCCAACCATCAACCGCCACTGGAATGGCTTATTGTTATAAACAGTTAGCACTTTTCATATTTTGATACGAGTACGTAACTACCGACCGTTTTTCTTTTATTTCTATAAATTGTTTGAACTTTGGAATATGCCTCCACATTCTCGTTGCGGAAAAGAGCAAAACTCGTCCAAAACTTCAGAGATTCAGTTGCCTGACACTATTACACAAATACAGTTAAAACTTTAAATACTTTCTGCACAATGTCATTATGTCACCATCACTTGCTTCCTTATTTAATGAAATTTTTTAACATATTTCAATTACAATCTTACTTTTTACTTGTGTTGGTTATTACCCTTTTTTGTCCACATTCCTATTATGAGTGTAAAAAAGAATAGAAAGACCAAGTCCTCAAAAATTTATCGAACTTACTAGCAGACATGTCAGAAAATGCTTAAGCCTACTAGTCGAACATCTTAACTTTTGGAGCCCAGAGAGAGTTCGTTTCTCTATAGTATTACAGTTCTATATATGAGAGATACAAACCAGAGAAAACATAATTATACATTTTTCATGTTGACAGAGAATTTGTAAAAATTCGAACATTCAACGTTGCCAGAGCAGAATTTTACACAATTTAAAATACGTTTTTTCCTTTGTACTAATGACGTGTACAGGCAAAATGCAAGCTTTTTGTGTTTGTATTGGTAAATTCTTTCAGCATCATCGACCATGCTCAAAAATAATTTTCGTTTCGATATTAAATAAAAACATAGACGCACATTCATGCTATGTTTATGTTTACGACATTCAATTCACTCTTGTTGGTTTTCCTTAATATCTGGATTTATAAAAACTCGTCGTGAAAAAAATGATTTCTCTTGTTTATAATTACAATCTCTGTAGACATGTATATAAGCATGTATTGCAATAGTATTACGTATATACGAGTAAATATACTTATTTAAGTTCGCTCTAGAAGTTACGCGTAGAGAAGTTAGTAGCTTAACTACGCCACGAAACATAATCGATTGTAATAATATAAGGATAATTATTTTCGGCAATCAGAACATACAAAATATTTTTAAATTATTTTAAGCTAATAATCGATTGTAGTGGAAAATATAAGTGTATATTTCAATGAATACATTCAATCAATCCGTTTTACTCAAATCACTATTATCCAAAGTTTGTGGTGTTTTTTTTTCAGTCGGCTGTTTCAAAATTATAAGCATTGGTCTAAGCCTCATCCTCCATAACAATGCGGTCCACAAAGTGCTGGTAGCCACACAAATATAACTCAACGGTCATGACTTTTTTAGGCACCAAACGAGATTTGATGTACCCAATCCTCAAAAAAAACTTTTGAAATGAAATTGACTGATTCGGATATGTTGGATGTGCCTTTGGTAGGTTCGGAGCGCTTGCAGGCATTTTTCATAAAATACTTTCTTTACAATGTGAACCGAGTTACGTAAACACCCAATGTGTTAAATCGAGGACCAACGCGACGAATTTCAAGTGTAATTTTTACTTTATGTCGTTAAAGTATGTAGGCATGGTCTAGGTAAAGTCCTACTTTTAAAACGGGTTATACAGCAAGGCTTGGAAAAAACATAGGTATTTCTGCGCTACTCTTGTCCGGCAACAGAAAATTGTCGTAGCGTAAAAGATCATATAAAGGCAAAGAACGATAAAGTCTATAAAATCATTAATGTCAATTTTATTGGAATTTTTAATTATTTATGTGAACCACAAGTCGAACCTATCTTGGTTTACAAATTCTGTCAAAATTCCTTACAGTATGCTTTATACCGGAAGCCCAACGAATAGCCTAACAAGAGTAAATCTGTCTCAATATTTTCTAGATTTGACATACTCGTATGCGAACATACTATAACAAATATAGCACCCAAGAGTAGAACTCTGAAACCTTGTCGGTTGCAATTTGAAACTTGATGGAAGGATAACATAACCTAAGGCTTATATAAATTATTCTACATAAAGTTATTTCAATTCATAATTATGTGTATAATTACCCAGTTTGAGAAGTCTGTGCCAAAATAAATTGCTTTAAATGAAGTCTAGTTTGGCTCACCTCAACCAAGTAAATACAATTTTATATAGGTATATTGACTTGACTTATAATTAAATCCTATGTATTGTGAATAAATTCAAATATCTATATATAGTTTAATTAGGTACCAATTTCACATTTATTACTTAATATTTCTTTGCGAATTATTTATTGTTTTATTATATGCGAGTATTATAAAAATTTATTTGCTTAACATGAACCAACCAAAATGTTAGAGGTTTTCGCCATTCAATTATTTTTGTCTCAACATTATGCATTCATGGAATTAGATTACGTTAAAAAAAGATTTTGTAGGTGAAAACTCTTCTAGTACAATTGTGTAAATTTTTGAATAAAAGACAAAAAAAAAAAACATTACTTGGTTCACGAATTGGGAATTACTGGAGGGAACTACGATTTTTGATAAGTCAATCAATCAGAAAGGGCGTGGTAATGCGTCTATTTCCATTTACTGAACTAAGTTTGTCAAAAGCATAAAATGTATCAAATTTATCTCAGTTCGGTATGTGAAATTCAGAACATACGGGAAATAATTTTGGAAAATTTATGTGTGAGGCACTGAAAGCAGTCTTTCATTTTCAAATCCTACTTGGATAAATGCACTAAAATTTCGCAATTTTAGAACATTTAAACGAAGAGCATGAGCTTAAAAATATACATAAATCGGTCATTTCTATGGTAGGTACCAAAATGGGAGTGGCAATGGCGATCATATTCAGAACTCTGTATATCAAACACAAGTGCCAAACTTGGGTGATTTCTGCGCAATTGCTTGAAAGATATGAAGCGATTAATATATGGGTTCATTCGCTTGTGACTGAAGTAGAAATCTACTGTATCACTTAGTTGTGTATTTCTTAACTGCATTCAAGGCTCTGGCTGCACCAATTGTTGTATTGTGTGTTCCCTAATTGTGTTCTAGGACGCATATCACCTTTAAGGTAATACCCGTTTGCGTATTTAACCGAAGAATTTATTCAACTCCAGAATGATTAAACGCATCTGAGCATTTTCTCTCTTCTGAACACCACATGGTGTACCACATTTATTTATAGAAAATCCTACCTAAACTATATTAGGTCCAGCGGATGCTCAGTCGAAATCACTTAATGTTGCTGCGCATTCACAGTTCAACCACACAGACTTGCTTTTATCAACACTAAGCAAAAAAATCTTGACTTAAGCAGTACAAAAAACTTCAAAACAATTCTAAATCACAACACGCTCACATGCTACTAGAAGTGGCATGTTTAATTGGCCATAAGCAATACAACGGACAAAAATGCAAGTTTCTGCAGCCAGCAAATTAGGAGGATTAAGGCATAAAGTTGCATTAACTTAAAAGAAAATATATATTCGCATATAATTTTCACCATGTAGTTTTCAACACAATACCAACGTATTACCAGTACACACAGCAGACATTTCATGCCATATACGATATAAGTTTCCATTGGTTAACGACATCCCATTAAAAGTTTCCAATAAATTTGGAAAACTAGTTGTTATTATTGCTTTCTAGTTAAATATAATAACATCTTTGGAAGGAGTTTTACGCTGCGTCTTCTAGTCCCAGAAAAAGTTCATATTTAGAAGAAATTAAATAAATAAACAAGAAATTAAATAAATAAAATATCGGAAAAATTTATATTAACTATTAAAACACGCAATTAGGGAATTTATTTCTTAAAAATAATATCGTCCAAATTTAAATCGTCGCAATGGGAGCACTTATTTAAGCGAATATTAAAATTTCTAAGGTTATCTCGGCAGGTGAAGGGTATTTTCTTTAATTGCGATCAGGACAGTATGGTTATTAACGTAAACTATAGATTTGAAACACCTTCATAGAAAAAAGTCCACAGGTGTTAAATCAGGGTCGCATAGAGGTCAATTTATACCACTTTTGCTGGAGATCAAAGTCTACTAACTCATGCGTAATCATTATCCGTGCAAATTTAAAAGACTTCCTCGCTCTCGAATTAAAAGGTTCGGACCGTCACGAACAGGCTATCGACTTCAGCCGTTCAGGTTTTGGGTTTTCCAATTTTTTGTAAAACGGTCATCGCTGAAAAATGCTCCCAAGGGACAAACTACCGATTTGCATATCCCGTTTACATTCGTTGCGTTCAAAACAAATTGAAACTTCCTTTTGAGATGCCCAGTATTTCCATTTTTTTTTATTGCGGTACGAAGAAATCTTAAAGATCCCTGAAAATCTCACATCTTCTTACAAGTACAAATCATTTGAAGGGGACAGCTCTCGGTAATATAAACACGTTTTAAAAATAGAAAATAAAATTGAGAATGTTTCCTAGTAATTTAAACCAGCATGGCCAAAGTCGTGGCAAAATTGCCGCTTAATGCACTCTTAAATTTAAGCTAGATATGTCCATTGTAAGAGATTGTTAGATATCCTTAATTCATTTTATTATTTTAAACAACTGAAAATTCTTTTAAGCACTGCCGGAATAATTGGAAATAATATTATGATAACAGCACCAGAATCCCTGCCCTGTTGTAAATTGCAACAATTTAAACATTTCCCGCACTAACAAGCTGCAACAAATTACAAATTCTTGTATTTCTTGAGTTCTTTGGTTTACAAGAAACCATTAAGGTGTCATTCATTTCATTTCTTACATGCCCTCCTGTAAACACTGATATCCTTTGCCATTTTAAGTGATATTTTATTCACCGGTTTACTTTTTCTTCATACTTAAGGAAAAAAACCCCTGTGATATTTTTATTATTTTTGCTAGCATTACTTTAACTGCATCTCGACAAAGTACACGTAAGTGGGTATTCAATGTACAATATTTATTTCGATTTCTAGTGTCTTCAATCTTAAATGGAGGGTAGCAGGGTTATATGAATTGAAAAGGATGAATGTAATACGTATAACCGAAAACAAATAATAGCGATTTGTCTCTCCGTTTCTTGGCGAAGCTTCCATTGCATCCTGTCCGGAATACTTGAAGATTTGTTTGCGACAAAATGTTACGGGAACGACAAAGAAAGACAACGATGAGTTTCATTTTATTGGTATCTGAGCAGTTTGTAGTGACTGTTAAATCAATCTTGTGCGACTTTGTTTCCCATCTTTCCTTTTCACATCATGCTCTTAAGTTTTTCATTTTATTCTTTCCTGCTTTGCATCATCAATAGGATAGATGGAATAAAGCTATAGATTTTTTGTTAACGCGCATTGATATCTGACAAGGAACTGTACGCGCAAAATACCGGAAATATTTAAAATGTTTCTTCCGTTCAATTTTTCTCTTTTTCATACTTTCGGTTTAGAAGATGGTGATAAAAGATGGTAAATATTCAGGAATAAAAACGCCTTAAATGGAATGTCAAACATTTTTTAAAAGCGACCGACAATTAATGGAAGTATCGATGAGCATAAATTTGTCTTAATAAAAAGAAAGGTTAGCATTTTCTACTTGACCATCAAGCATCGATAATTTGTTGTTTATTGCGAAGGAGACAAAGAACTGTTAATTAAAAAATAATAAAATACGATATACAAAAAGTGCTGGTGAGCACTCATTTTGCATTCTCTCCTCGGATCTACATTTCATTTTAAGCAAATGTAAGCCCAGATTACTGGAGACGGAGAATCAAAATTATTCAAAGCCAACTGAAATATGGCACCCCATTACTATTTTGCTGTGCAAAGTGTTAGAAAATTTCGCAAAGATATACGTTAGTTTTCGTGCCTACCATCCACCCAAACAAAAGGACTTGTTTAATTGACTCCTACAGTTATGAAATGTATTTTGTCAGAAGATCCTTGGTATTGCAAACACTTTTTTGTGGATGTTGTTTTTAGCCGTATCATACGAAAGCAGTTAACCAATAGGGTATCTCTGTACCACATATGGCGTAGGTGCTATATCGAGAAGTAAATCTATATAAAATGACTCAGATACGACGCTTGGAAAAAAAACGTTTATGTGAGACATTAATTGCACCAAAGCGTAAATACAACCTCAGGTTTCTACAACAAATATAATAATCTCGGCAGCAAAATTTTATTAGATTTTGTAGAAACCTGTTTCATAAAAGGGGTAATCGAAACAGTCTCGCACTTCACGAACATGAAACTATGGACATGGATTAAATTGGGTGATTTGTACGGAAGTTGTAAGGAGAAGGTGTGATAATCCAGACGATGTATTTCAAATATTACAAGAATTATAAGGCAATGCACTTGAAAACTTTAAGCAACTGCAGTCTATGAAGAATATAAGAATTACAATGGAAAGATGTGTAATTTTGATAACTCGGTCTAATTTTAAATGAGTGTTATCAGAAGGAATGTGATGATTTTCATATTCAGAACTTACCAAACTCATGACGCGTGCGCAAATTAATTGAATTTTTTACAACGGTCTGAAAGATACGAAAAGAAAGAACCAAATTTTCTTACATCCTGTGAGTGAGCATGTATTCTATTTTTAGACTCATTAAATGGGAGCTATAGGTACAGTTTAACCACGATTCCTAAAACCACAGTTTCAGACACTTTTACCAGACTTGTCGATTAATCGGTTTCTCAAAGTGTTCGTCAGAAACATTAAGGTGACCACCGCTCAGGTAATGATAGGCGGCTGTAAGAAGGTTTGAGCCCGCGATGATGTGAACGATAATTGCCTTTACTAACTATCGTGCCTCGGTCGGTGATATGATATGGATTAAATCTGTCATTTTTATAAAGAGGTATCAGAAGGAACGTAGTTAATTGGTCGATTTTTTAAGTGTTTCAGTGAATTATCATTCAATACTACGGAAAACAAAAGTTTGAAAGATTGGGTTACTTGTTTTGGAAGTGATGTGTTTCAATTCTGAGAATCTGCTTTATAAAATCCTCAACGTTTACCAGATTCCTCAAATTAAAAGTGTTGACCTAATAATATATGGGTAAAATCTATCATTTGAATGGAAGATGCCAACATGGGTATGATTAATAAATAGATATTCTCGAGTTTTGCCAAACAGTATGAGCCAATATCATGCACAAAATTGTGAGATGTTGCCGTGAAATACTTCAATTTGTATGGGAGGAACCAAAGGGGTGGTTCGATGAAGCTCACTAAAATTCTTTGGCCAAAATCTAGAAAAAAATTCGCCTGCACCAAGTTCGACTTAAACCTATGAAACATATTTGATCAAATAATACTTACTATATGTACTTTATTGTGAATGTTATATTTGCGTCGTATGAAATGATATATAATCACACTTTTGTTCATTCGGGTGAAGGAATAAATAGTACAGAAATTGAAGTTTGGTGAACTGACTACATAACCTTTGAGCAAATTCCCTTTGCCTTCCTCAAAAAAGTGGAGACTGCAGAATTAGTGTGTTCTTATTAAAAAAAATCACCGAATTAAATCATGGAAAAAGAGGATCATTGATCTTTGCTTAATCAGCTTGTGTAATTCAGTCCAATTTGACTCGTACAAATAAGTTTAGAAAACGCATGGTGCGTACGAAATTATACTTAATTTAGTGTAACTGGAAGAAAGATGTGGGAACTTTAACAATATTATTTGAGAATAGAAGCGTCGCTAAAAAATAAATGAGCGTTTTTCCCAAAAAGTGATTTGCATCAAACAATTTCTTATCGAAATGTGCACTCATAAACGTTTTTATAAGAAGTGCTGTTGAAGATATTATTTTAAAATTGTCCAGGATATAAACTTCTACATGAAAAGTATAGATGCAAATGGACAAGCATCTAGTCTGCAAGTAGTTTCCATAAATTTGTTTTTCTATATGACATTTCTCTACAGATTTACCTTTTCACTTGGAAAGTGTGTATGAAGATATTGCATTATTTTAATAACATCGAAAAAAAAGTGTTTTAGAAAACGCTCACTTGGAAAAATATCTCCTTAGATATACAACTTTATATTTATTGATGATTTTCTATAGAAATTATCTGCATATAAATTTTTCCTTCTATACCGCTCTTATTTTTTTAAATGAGGTCTTTATAGGCAATTTCCAAATTAAAAAAAAAATCTTATATAGAAGTGTTTGTGAGCACACTTCATCATGCGATCGAAAGTATTTAGTTTATCTACCGGAAAATTCTACGAATCTAAATTATTCAGCAAAGCACTGTTAAACATTAAAAGGTAAATTAGCGCAACTGAATGATAGATAGAGTAGTAAATAATCTATATTAAAAGATATTGTAGATATTGTATTTTAATAACGTCGTAGGCCTTTAATGTTGAATTTCATATTTATTGATATTTTTCTATAGAAAAGTATCCACATAAACTAATGTCTTTCTTTGGCGGCTTCGGAAATTTGTCTGCGAAAAGGAATTAACATTCCAAATATGATAATGAATGTTTATGTTGTAATAGTCGTACATTCTTCCTCTAAAATCAGTTCACCAGCTCCGGCACGCGCACCTGCGTGGGGCTGCGATATTTCCAGTCAGCGTAAAGATTGTGATTAAGAAAGGGATAAAAAACAGAAAAAAATTGTAGGTGTTTAGAAAGGTGTTATAAAATTTAATGGTTAGGCGAAAAGTTAAAAAGACGCCAAAAGCTCTATCATGCTGAAGAACATTTACCCTTCACCGTGGATTCCGCCCATAGTGTCTGTGCTACTAAAAAACTCTTCCGTACTACCTTTGTCCCGTTTCCATCAAGATGTACCGTATATAGCTTTAGATTAGTGGTAGAAACGTATTCTTTATATGGGCGATTTTCCCCCCATGTTCTTGAACAATTTCACCAGAGGTGGTGTCAAACCGAAAATTTTTAGTATTTTTCCATAACCACGCCCGAATCGGTGGCTTCCTTTATACGCTCATATAAATTGAATTGGTTTCTCACCGCATCCGTCAACTACCGTCTTATTGATGAATAACTGAAAAAAATTAAAAAAAAAAAATATTGAGAATTTTCCATTTAATCAACTTTGGTTTTAGTTCTTTCGTTTTTTACTTTTGGCATATGTGGCTCATAATATGGTGCACAGTGTCTCATCGGCCGAAATGTTGCCGCGCCAAAAACGTATATCGACTTAGGTCAAATGTTAAAATTGTTTAACAATATTCTGAAACATGACCATTGTTTATGTGAAGAAGAGTAAAACTAATTTATCCATATCATCGGGTAATAAACCAGCCTTTATATATATATATATATAGAATGAAATTGTATGTATAAAGAAATGAAGGCAGTTAGTAGTATTCTAAATAAACAATTAAAATTAAGTGAAGTACATTTTTTTTGTTCACTTTGGTCTTGATTTAATGCATTTGATTTAATGAAGACTTGCCGCTCTTGAACTGTTCGTTACCAATTCCACCACGCAATTAAAAAAATGCAATTAGTAGCAGCCACTTTGTTGCCGAACTAATTGTGTTCGGAATACAATTGATTGATACATTACTCAAGGGAGTGCGTAAAAAAATTAAATCAGCCTCTTATTCCTTTTGGAGCAGTTATTTTATAATTTCGAAGCGTCGGCGATTGCTTGATAGTGATACAATTTATATATTTTCTGCAATCCTAAAGTAAAAATAGTGACAGGATTAAGGATTTGCTCTTGCTCTGCGGGTGCAGCGTAGCAGTTTTCCTTTCGGCAGCTATCGACCGACGGCCATGATTAAGCTAAGCCATAAATAGCCTGCGCTGTCCTCAATGTCGTCGTCGTCGTCATAACGGTTTTATTATTTTTACCACGCAACAACTGAAACTAGCAGAAACCAGTATTTATTGGTTTCATACAATGTTTCATATCTTCTTTATATGTATAATTCTACTGTACGGGCGTTGTCAGTGAACTCCTCCTAAAGGGCTGGACCGCTTTGCATAAATTTTTGTATATGCGTCTGGGTGGTGCCCGGGATGGTTTAGATTTAGAATTCGGTCCAATTGGACAAAGGAGCGTGGTACCTCCCATACAAACAAAAAATTAAAAATCAATTATTTCTGCTCCTACTAAAATTTGAAGGCAAAGCAACGTTTGCCGGGTCGGCTAGTTTTTATATAAAATGTTGCGTATTATGTATTTATGTACATATACATTGTTGCTTAAAAGAACTTTATTAATTAATTAACATATAGACGAAATAATTAACCTTTTCTAACAACAAAATTGGTTTTAAAATTCGATAGAAACAGGTATACGTTTCCGGGTCAGTTATCATGGTCCAAGCAGTACTATATACGAATATGACGAATCAGTGGATGAAGTAGATTTTGATGCTTACGTTCACGGTTTGGAATATGAATTAAGAACAACAGACAGACAAGTAATAAATAATTTTATCAATGATTACGAAAGGAATGGATCATTCACTGAATTAGGTGGTATAACTGGATTGTCAATAAAATATGGTTTCGAAAGTGTTTTAGGCGTCACTCCAAAGACATTACAGAATCTAGTATATGCTTCTCGAGAGAGACATTTAGCCCAAGCGTGGAGTAGAATTATGTAGATACACACCTGATAAAGCAGGATTCAGAAATTATCAAGATTTAAAAAAATTCATTAATTTGTAAACAAATGTATAAAAGTTATGAAGAAGGAGACATTATTTCGAAGCATTGAAGAGAGATTTTAATGTCAGCGCCAGAACCGATGACGAACCCGCCACCAAGACCTGCAAGTGATAGTGAAGCTGATTCGCCTCCTGAACCAGACCCTATAGTTATTCAAAAATAAATTTATATTTAAAATCCTAATACTAACATGGATGTCGATCACCAAAATATTCATCAACAAAATGGTTCAGGTCGGGGGGCGAATACGGGGGCGAGGGGAGGTGCTATGGGAAGTGAAGATTCCACTTCTACCAATGTCACCTGGATAAGACCAAGTACTCTGTGTAAAAATAATTTCATGAACTTTACTAATATAAAATTATATTGATTAGTTATGGTATAATACAAAAAAAACACAATTAAGTACCACTATTGACCAAAATTACTACACCATTAATACCGGTGGATTTTATACCATTTCATTCAAGTGAAACACGCATCTAATGGAACGGACCCAACGAAAGTTAAAAAACATCAATGTTAAAGAAATGTATGAAAAATATTATGAACATATCCCATCCAATGCATTATGCGTGCCACAATCAATAGAAAAATATTTTGTGCATGAATGGAATAGAATGGAATCCGGATGCTACCACATACCCGGATTATATCGTGTATAATATAGGTAGTGTTAGAATGGATGTAAAAGTTCATCAATTCTTAATAAATCAAACATTAAGTATTCATATACCAAATTCTGAATATAAGCCGAAAATTGAATTTATTAAAAGTGGTAATGAACACTACGTTTCTTATACTAGAAAAAATGTAAACTACATTCAGCAGTAACCAGACCACATAGTCATCCATTGCTATTTTTTCAAGCTGAAAATCACCCAATTTCTGGTGATATTGGTTTAGGAAAAAACGATACTATTCCAATTGTTACCAATAACATTAATGATGTCTATGCAAGAACTATAGAATCTTATGGAATTTATATTCCAATAAAAGGTGGATTTGGTTATGATACTCAACCACAATTACATGTTGGTTTAGCAGCTACTCCTCATTTGAAACGTACTGATAATTCTGTTAGTTATTTAAACAATGCATGTTATTGGAAAGTTTGATGTTGTATTGATATATAATACAATATCACTTCAGAGTTTTGGAAAAGGTTTCAGTGTTAGTTGGACCTTAGAACAGTATCGTGTTGTGGAAATTATGATAGAGATAGAGAGAGAATTATGACAGATGGACAGACATTACTTGGTGTTATAGACGATGATAATGGAAGAATATCCGATATTTTAAATGATGAAGAAATTGACGATGAAGAAGAAGAAGATTTTCAAGTAATTAAAAAACGAAAACATTTAAACATGTAAAATTTATTGGACAGTATTATATTTTTTAAATAAATGATTTAATGTTTCTAATTTGTTTAATTCTTAAAAGAACGAATTACAAAAAACTATCTTTTTGGCGCGGCTTACAATAAATGAAAGCAGAGTATACAAAAGAAACTTCGTAATTTTAATTTCAACTAATTGTTATGAGTGATGATGCTATATCTGTCTCATTTCTAGGTTTAGTTACACCTAAAGCTAAGAATAACAATACATCTTTTCTTGTCGTGCATTTTTCCTATGTGAATTTCGAGAAACCCCATCTCGTTGATTGCCTACTCAGGAAGGCCAATATCCACACCAATTCTTATGATCCTAGCTCTAGTCGCTTCAGCCGTTCCCCTTTTTAAAAAGGGATGAGTTTGCTACTTATAGCGTGTCTATCTGAATGGGCAATATGAACGCCAATTTCCATGACTCTAGATATAACCATTTGAACTAGACAATGGCACCAGATTTGTCCCTTTTTATCTTGTCTTCACTATTAAAAGTTAGCATTTTGAAAAACCTCTTCTTACAGTATGTCTAATCTGGAAGTAAAACAACCAGCCAATTTTAATGTCTCTATCTTCAGCCATTTGATATTAGATCAGTTTTTTATCCTAATTTGGACCCTAAACTGAAAAATTTTAGAAAATCGATTCTTAACGTGTTTTTATTCTGGGAGTGGATTATGGATACCTATTTTCATGATTCTAGCTTTAGATATTTGGGCTAGGCAAAGCTACCTGATTTTGTGATATTTTACCCTGTTTTTAACTGTTAAGGCAAGAATTTCATAAAACCCTATCTTTCCGTATGCCTGCTCTAGAGGATGAATACGGACACCAATTTTAATGATTACAGGTCTGACATTTTGAACTGGCCGATGGTAAAAGTTTCTTCAATATTTACCCGAAAAGGTATGAATTTTGAAAAATTCCTTCTTATCACGTACCTACTCTATACGGATATATGCACTTAAATTCTATAATTGTATCCTTAGTCGGTTGGCCTGGACGATGATCAATCTGTCAATCCGTAACGCAAAAATTTTATATACATGGAATGTGAACATCTTGTTGGTGATTAAGGGTGTGAAGTTTGAGAACAAATAAACAAATACCACAATATCAATAGTAGTAGAAGAAGTCGAAATAAAATTAGGAAAGACTAAATAACTTGAGATCAAAAGGGAGACTTTCACGTACTGCCACCTATCCAACGTTGGAGATCGGTAAAAGCATCTGCAAGCCTGGGAGGTGTTCTTAAGTTTTTGAAGAGTGACCCGGGTAATTGACAATAGACGGGGATGAAAAGCAAATGGTATTATATTAGACTTTGGCGAGAGCTTTTTTTATGTAGAAATAGAAAAAATATATAAATAAAAAAGATTAATTACCATAATAGGGTAGAAGTTTGTCTACTCTATGCTGCTGGCGGGAGAGAGCGGACGCGCCTGACGTAGGGTGAACTCAAGTCTAGTGTCTGTCGCTAGTTTGTTAGGATTGATTACCCGTGAGTTCCAGCAGTTGGCTTTTTATTTTCTAAAAACAAGATAGAAAATCAATAAATTAATCATTCAATTAATTAATTAACCATCAAATTAGAAAATAACACATATAAAAATAAAAAACTTCAACGATGACTGCCTACCGTGAACTTTCAACGGACATCAAGCACTCTCCGAGTCTGTTAACCACGGAAACCTAGAAGAAAGAAACAACATTTCTTAAGCGTCACACTACAAACACGCGTACAAAATAAAATTTTTTGGAGTGGGTTTTGTACACTGATATTTCTTTGCATGGAATTTAGTTGAATTCCGTAGTCACTCCAATTTTAAAACCGGGGCGAATTAGCGTTTTTGCAAAAAAGTAAAAGAAGAACATGAAACGAAATGTTACATGAATAAGGTGGAAAACATTTTATTATGTGGTGCAACATGGACACAAAAATGTTCTCATTTGAATAACGCGTTACAAATAGTGGGGGCTGGATAACTTAAACAATCGAAAGATATCGTGAAGGAATTCGTCGTTAATTCTTGAAGGGTGAGTTAACATCAGGCATTGCATGAGACAAATATCATATGAGTGGTCTTGAGGTTAGTGAGGTTTCGCAGTTTTTATTTGTGTTTTATTTGGTTCGGGTTTCCTTTTTTATTCTTGCTCCTCTTCTGAGGACCACCATGTCCATATAGCTCGCAAGAACCCCCCTTCCAACGAGAATATCCGCGCCGAACGCCTGCATGCTAGCACCAACAACATTCTGGCAAAACTCGATAAGCTTTGCAAAACTAGTGACAGAGACATGCTACAAAGTTATAAAAGGTTGGGAAGGAACTGGAAAATCGTATGGGTTTACATCAAGACGTACGGCGTTTAGATCATGCAAATTTACATACACGAACATACTTGCAGAGATCGAAGTATCCACCAGAAATTCCTTGGATTCTAACATTATAATCAATAGGTTTCTTGGACCTGTGGATATCTTTTTAATTTGCTGCCGAACAGTAATCTGTTGGAGTTCGGAGAAACATTGCAGCAGGGGTACTTGAAGTATGTACATGCGTAAATATTCGAATATCTTCCAAGCGCATAACAATTCGTTTTGATACAATAGTTAACTTCAGAAGCAAAAAAACCACGTATGCAACGCAAAAAATCATGAACTGAGCCTTCACGAGAACTCCATTATTCTCGTAACGGTCCATCAGATTTTGCCAAGCCAGCAAATTTCAAATTTACAAAATTAAATTACGTCCCGTGCGTTACTTTCTGTATTTTGGAATATAATATATTTTATAAGTACCACTGGTAGCCTCATTATTTTTATATAAAGTAGAGAACAAATTCCTAAACGTGAACTATTCAATATTGACTTAAAAGACAAATTTTTCTATTGGAATGGAAAGATGCTTATCAGGACAGAAGCAGTTTTCTCTTAGCATTTAAATCATCTATTAAGGAATAAATATATGGTATTCCTGTCACATAGGACTTACAATCAGACATGCACTTGGGTTTTTCAACTTCCATGGAAATTTTAGTCGGATCCGCATAATCACTAATTTTCTTATATATTTTAGCCTGTGAACACTAAGGGATCGATCGTCATGTATGGCAAAAAA